>JBCJKH010054027.1:1745-15329 GCA_039877255.1 Loriculus beryllinus
CTATAGGACTTTACAGTTCCACCTCACGTAACTACTCCTCCTCTGAGACCCCACTGGTAACACCGGTCCTTGCTGTCTCCTCAGTTTGCCGTTGTTTACCCAGCACTTTGTAAAACCATTTGCAGCAGGTGCTGTCATTTTGTATAGAACTGTGTAGAGCTGCCCTCCCATAGAGCAATAACTTCCACCAGCTCACTGAAGGCAGTATAGTTCTGGAGAAAATTCTGGATGTACCATAAGAGTTTGGTGTCTTGAGGGAGCACCCAGAAACCATTATCTGTTTCAAATCTGAGAACTACTTTGTTGTAGCAGAGGTCACAACTTCTGCCTCCTTGTTATTGTTAGTCTTTGTTCAGCAAATGAAGAGAGGTGGTAGGTGGCTGTTTGTAAGTTTCTACACTTACTGAGGGTACACTGGATCCCCTCATCCATGTCCAGATTTTAAAGATAACTTGCCTCAATACTGATCCCTTGGAACACTACTTGTAGTCAAGCTTCCCAAAAGTCTTGTGTTGTATTTGGCACTCTGATGTGGATGTCTGGGAAACTTGTCTTTATTCCTCTGTATCTTCCCAAAATTTCGGGTGGATTATGCATAAGATTTCTACAATGTCACCATCTTTCTCTTGCCACCTTTTTAGCCACATTTTATGGCCAACCAGAAACAAGGTATTTCTAGGATTTGCTTCTTCTAATTTCATGTTACCCGATAAGTGAATTAACTGGAATTAATCCTTGAATTGTTCATTTAAATCATCTTTCTATATCAAAAGTGTATCTGTTCAGAATTTCTTGCAAAACAGGAGAAATAGGTGTTTCTACAGGTCATAGCAACATCTAGTTTATATAATAATTTTACAATGATGTCACAAATTCTAGTTCTTTATATTCTATTCTATTCTATGCTAGTCCTGATAAGGACCAAGGGAGATTTGGATGATACATTATAGCAACCTTGATTTCAACAGAACTATACCAGTATGCCAGGGAAGGAAAAGGTTTGTGATTATGAACATTATATCGCTGGTTTTGTAAACGGTAACTGATGGAGGCTTTTCCACAAATGCATAGCCATATAGAAATTGTATTTTTAATGGATGCTTAGACTAAATAAGAGAGATTATCTTTTCTCAGACTATTTTTCTTTGGTTTATATACAGGTACCTACTATACCTTTCCTCCATTTAAGGCATTGAATTCTTAGGTATAACTATCTGTCTTGCTACAGTATTAAAACCCACAAATGCTCACACCGAATGCTGAAACAGATTTTTTGTAGATTTCTGAAACTTAGAGTGGGTCTTCTTAGAGACATAAAAATGGACTGTCTCCCCAGTCTTACTTTGTACCAGATGATGATTTCAGGTAGCTCTAGAAAGGAAACAAAGCAACATGGTTCCAATTCCTTCCTCCTTAGGGAATTTGAATGGTCCCAGCTTTAATCTCCCTTGGAACTGTTGGTACGGTTCTGCATGGTGGGTGGTTATTCATTTAGGAATTAATTTAATGTGTGAGTGATGAATCCAAGTCTCTTTCCCTGTAAATTTTAAAGCCAAGTAAAATGCTAATAACACAGTATACAGACCCTCCCACTTAGGGTTGAGCTTTGTTTTGCAAGTGTGGATTTTTATCATCACTGCATCCCCAGACTATCACATACTTGCATTATTGCTGGTACTGGTTGAACCTGTTGGGTTTGTGGACTACTCTAGTGTAGATGTTTTCGTATCCCCAGTGCAAATCTGGTAACACATTCGTCTCCACCTAAGAGACTGGTCTTATCTGGGACAAGGCTTTCCAGGTATAGCTGAATGCCTGCCAAACACTATTTCTGCTGATGAGCGAGGAGCATTCCTAATAGCAGTATCAGAGTAGCGTAGAAGAATAGCAATATTCCTAAAAGTTCAGGCCAGTTAAAACCTACTTGACTACAAGTTCAAGCAATTTTATTTTTAAGAGTTCTGTTAATTCTTTCCACCTGTCCTGAGGACTGTGGACAATTTAGAACATGTCACTATATTCCTAAACTTTTATACATATTGTTTAATACTCCCTCTGAAAAATGAGAACTCGTATCAGATAATACAGTTTGAGGTATCCCATACCTGGGAAAGATTTCCCACAAAAGTGATTTGAAGATTCCCACAGCATCAGCCTTCCTGGCAGGAAAAGCTTCTTCTATCAATCCTAAAACTTGATCCATGTTTACCAGCAGGTGCTTAAGTCCACTCACATGAGGCATGTCAGCATAATCAATCTGCAGTCTTTGAAATAGGAAGTATGCCCATGGTCATCCTTCAGACTCCAGTATGGGCTTTGAATTGAAAAACTTCAAATATGTGGTACAAGAACTCACAATACTTTTTACTACCACATATATTCCAGAGGCTCTGCACATTCTTTCAATCCAGTTGACAACTGCTGCCATTTCTCCATGTGTTTCATCATGAAACCACCTAGCCAAACTCATTATGTATTTTCTCAGTAAATAGGTTTTCCTCCAGCAGTCCAAATTCCAGTTTCATCTTTCACAGCCTCACAATTTTCCCGTCAAGTCAATTCTTTCTGTGTATATTTGTCATATATCCTGATAAAGAGGAAGTCAAGCAAGAAAGCCAAGAGGCCTGTGTGGGTGAACAAGGAGCTCCTGAGCAAACTCCAGCATAAAAAGGAGGCCTGCAGAGGGTGGAAGCAATGATGGATAGCATGGGAAGAATATAGAGAAATTGTCCAAGCAGCCAGGGATCAGGATAGGAAAGCTGAAGTCCTGACAGAACTCAATCTGGCCAAGGATGTCAAGGGCAACAAGAAAAGCTTTCATAGGTACATCAGGGATAAAAGGAAGACAAGGGAAAATGTGGGCCTTCTCTGGAATGAAATGGGAGACATGATTACCTGGGACATGGAGAGGGCCAAGGGTCTCCATGAATTCTTTGCCTCAGTCTTCATTCACAAGAGCTCAGTCGACACCAACCGAGTCACAGAAGGCAAAGGCACTGGGAGATGCACATAAGAAGATGCAGCACTGGACCTGGACCACAGCTCTACTCTCATTCTCGTCTGGCCCAGCAACCAGTGTCTGGGTAGAGTGATCAGCCTCTGTGTGGTCACTTTTAGGTGAGTTGCCAGTCTCTGGGTGGTCACTTTTGGGTGAGTTCCAGTGATGTGTCATACCAGTGTTGGTCTCTGTGCCACAGTGCTTGCCTTCAGACCCCTGCTGGCCTCTCAGGCTCACATTGTGAGGGAAGGGAAAGCAGAGGCACTGCAATTTTTTTGCAGTGTGACCAGGGAATTTTTTGAGCTGGCTCTCTCCCCTTTGGGAACAGCCCGTGCACAAGGGGTGTGTTGTCCAAGGGGTGAGGCAACGTGTGAGCTGAGAGGGGGAATGTGTGTGTGTGTGTCTGCAGACAGTTGGTCCCATTTAGTTCCAGGAAAACCCATGTGCAGTTCTGTCACTCCCTGCTCTGGAGCATCTCCTCAGCCCAGGAGCAACCCAAAGGCTGTTTAAGTTACAGGATCAAAAGGGACTTCTGGAGGCTTCGTGGCAAGCAAGACCCTTCTTGGTTTTGACCTCCTCCATTCTCCATCTAATCAAAGAGAGCAGAAAGACTTGCTTTTTCCTACTCCCCATGATCAGCCCCATTAGTCCTTAAGCTCCTGGACGCAGTGAAAGCCTCAAGATTTAAACAGCCAGAACTCAGAATAGTTACATTGACCGTTACTTAGATATTTTCATTTTCCTTGGGTATATAACTAAGCACGTACCCTCCTACCCACCGTCTATCCTCCCAGCCTTACAGCTCTCTGATTCAGAGAAAAACTCTAGGAACAAACTCGCTAACAAAGTTTTCAAGTTGACAAGCAGGTATTCTGTATTGCAGCACCAGGAGACACAGGGGATAGCTCCTCCTAACGTGTGGCCCAGTACTGCTACACAAGCCATCCTTATATAGCCACTGGGTATACATACATATTCATGAGGCTATGTGTAGATACATCATTCTTCTAGAAAGTTTCTCCACATGTGTACAAAAATGTGGTGGTGACCTCTGAGGGTCCTTTACTTCTTCCAACAATCTTCAGCACTCCTGGCAGCCTTTGAAGCATGTGCAGTAGAAGTTTCTACCAGCTTAATTGGCTTGTTAACACCACAGACACAACAATCATCCTGTCCTTCTACTTATCAGTTAGTTTAATTGCAGCCCATCCTGGACACCTGCTATTCCCAGATACTCCTTATCCTTAGGCCCCATTTTAATATCCTGTTTTTCTTACACTTATTTTGTACTAAGGTCATAAGGGTCTAAAACTACAACTACAACAGTTTATCTTATACAAGAATTCTCAGTATGTTCTCTAGCTGTACTCTATTTTTTTTCTCTGTGAATCATGCACCGCAGTAACTTTCCATTGCTACTGTTACAAAGCCATCAAACTTAACATTACTTAACACTGATTCTAAAGGTTTATATATTTCGTGACTTTGTGCCCCCCCTTGTCTAAACAGAGTTTCTCTCATTAAAGCTCTACAAATGCCCTTCAAATCCTGGTGCTTTTAATGTATGAGATAGCTGTGGATGGCCCAGTGCACAGCCTATGTGTACAGCACCCTACAGGACAAAATATGTATGACCTTACTGGTCACTGTGTGCGGCTTAAAATGAGTGTAGTGTCATAGGAGGTTATTTGAGGATGAATTGAAAATGTTCCAAGGACTTGTTTTTGGGGAAGTCTCTCGTTTCTAGACGGTCCTGGTACCCTGTGGACAGGCTCCTGTCTGTGTGTTGTCTGTGCAGGTGTCCAGAAGGCTCTGCGCTTTGTCATGGAGTTGCGTCCTGCATTGAGGTGACTCTTAGTTACTTTTGCAGTTCAAGCACAGGCTTCTGTTTTCCCCTTTGCTTGCCTGTGATGACCAGGAACAAGAAGAACGCCTGGCAGAGATGGGTAAAGAAGAGAAAGGGGAAGAAGCAAGCCCAGATGGCAGTGTGGAAAGTGCCAGTGAAAAGCAGAGAAAAGAGAAGCAGCAGCCTCCAAGTCAGGCAGAAACTGCCCCTCCCAGAGCAGAGTCCCAGAAGGAGAGAAGCTGGAGGCTCAGGTGAGCATCACACTGAGGGAATGAGTCTTGGATTTTGGTGTCTGAGGAGCTGAATGGTGAGAAATAGTCTCTAGGTTCAGGCAGGCCTCGGTCAGATGCAGCAGTGAAGCAGCTATTTATTTAACGTTTGTGCAAAACCGGGTGTCCTGGCAAGTAGGCACACACAGCAAAGGCGGAACTTGGATTTGTATTTCCTATCCCATCCACAAGTTCCCTTCCTTGTTTCCTCATTGGTTGGGTACTCCAAGGTTTACAGCCTATGCAACGTGTATAATCTATGTGCTAACTGTCCCGCCTCTGTTTACACCTGCCCTTACTCGACTTTGTATGCACCTCCCTCTTATTTCTTTATTAATCTCTTTTTAAGGTTTGGTTTCAGAGTTCTCTGGCAGACATGTGGTTGCCCAAAGATGGCATGTCTTTAACAAGAGTGTGTCTCTTTAAGTCCATGGTATTTCAAAGCCTTTGTTTCATTCCTTTAGTAACTTAGCATCAGCCCCAATATTGCAGAGCCTCAGTATTGCAGAGGCTCTTCCCAAATATGCAAAGCCAACAGTGTTTCTCTTGCGGGCATCACCTACACACACAGAGCTCCTGCTCTCGCTTTGGCACTGAAAACTCTGCGCACTGCCTCTCTGGCGCCCGTTCTCCCACATCCTGGAGTGGGGATGTAGTCCTGGAGAAAGTACACTTGGTTCTGTTCTATTGAAGAGTCCTTTCCTCGCTTTGACCCCATCTGAGCTACAGACATCATCCCAAAAAGGAAGCACTTCTTATCCTACCTCTTTTATCCTAAGTGGTGGTTTTCCCCACCCCTGCCCCAAGACATTGGAGGAAGCAGTTGTGGGTGTTGCTTGGGGTATATAAGGCACAGTGTTTCAGGGAGGAGGTCATTCAGCTCTTGGGCTTCAGCCATTTTTGCTTTTTTAAAACACATTTTCCCCTTTTCTACCCAATTTAAGTCTTTTTTGACTATTTGTAAACTATTTATGGCCATTTCTATCTCAGTTTTGCTGATATCTTACCAGTGTTAAGCCATTTTTGCCGATTCCAAACCCAATTTTTCCCATTTCTAACCCTTTTAAAGGTGGTTTTTTCTATTTTTAAGCCATTTTTTCCCATTTCTATCTCGTTTTAAAGCATTTATAGCCATTTCTAACCTAGTTTTGGCCATTTCTCACCAGTTTTAATCCATTTCTTGGCCATTTCTCTCCCATTTTTCCCATCTCTAACCCGTTTTAAGCCATTTTTATCTATTTCAAACCCATTTTTGACCATTTCCCAGCCTTTTTTGCCCACTTCTAACATGATTCATGCCATTTTTGGCCATTTGTAACCCTTTTCCCCCCCAATGTTTTAAGCCATTAACCTGTTTTAAGCCATTTTGGCCATTCCTTAGCCATTTTCGTCCATTTCTAACCAATTTTTTGCAGTTTCTAACCCCTTCCAAGCCATTTTTTGGCTGTTTCTAGCCCATTTTTTCTAGCCATTTCTCACCATTTTAAGCCAGTTTTGGCCATTTCTACCTCCTTTTTTTGCCCATTTCTAACCCGTTTGAAGCTTTTTTTGGTTATTTTTTAACCTATTTTTCCCATTCCTAACCCAGTTGAAACCATTTTTGGCTTTTTCTCAACAGTTTAAGGCTATTTCTAACCCATTTTCACTTACTTCTAACCTGTTTTAAGCCATTTTTGCCCATTTCCAACTCTGTATAAGCCCTTTTTTTTCCCTTTTCTAACCCATTTTTGCCTGTTTCTCGCTAGTTTTAAGTCATTTTTGGCCATTTGTAACCATTTTATGCCCAATTCTAACTTGTTTTAATCCATTTTGGCCATATCTAACCCATTTTTGTCCATTTCTATACAATTTCTTGCCATTTCTAACACATTTTTTCCAATTTCTTACCAGTTTTAAGCTGTTATTGGCTACTTCTAACCCATTTTTTTGATTTCTAATCAATTTTAACCCATTCCCCCCCTTTCTAAACCCTTTTTTACCATTTCTAACTCAATTTTGGCCACTTCTAACCTATTTTATGGCATTTTAGGCCATTCCTAACTGTTTTATGCCCAATTCTAACCTGTTTTAAGCAATTTTGGCTATTTCCAAGCCATTTTTGTCCATTTCTAACTAATTTCTTGCCATTTCTAACCCATTTTAATCCTTTTTTGGCTATTTCTAAACAATTTATGGACATTTCTGGTCCATTTTTGCCCTTTTCTTGCCATTTTTAAGCCATTTTTGGCTATTTCTAACACATTTTTCCCACTTCTAACCCATTTTAAGCTTTTTTTTTTTGTCTATTTCTAACCCTTTTTTTTGCTTCATTCTAACTCTTTTTAAAATATTTTTGTCTAATTTTTTCCAATTTTTTGCCATTTCTACCCTATTTTTTTCCAAGTTCTAACCCTTTTTAAGCTATTTTTGGCTATTTTTAAACCAAAAATTTTTCTTTTCTATGTCATTTCAAGACAATTATAGCCATTTCTAACCCATTTTTGCCCAATTATAAGGTGTTTTAACATACGTTGGCCTTTTGAAACTATTTGTATCCGTTTCTACCATTTTTTTGCCCATTTCTAACCCTTTTTAAGCCATTTTGTTTATTTTTAACCCATTTTTCACATTCCTAACCCAGCTGAAGCCTTTTTGGCTATTTCTAAACAGGTTTTGGCCATTTCTAGCCTATGTTTGCAAATTTCTAACCCGTTTTAAACCAATTTTGGCTATTTGAAACCCCTTTTTGCTCATCTCTATCCTGTTTTCAGTAATTTATAGGCATTTCTAATCCATTTTTGCCCATTTCTAATCCAGTTTAGGCTATTTTTGTCCATTTATAAGCCATTTTTGCCATTTCTAACCCATATTTCCAGTTCTTAATGAGCTATAAGCCATTTTTGTTTATTTCTAACCCATTTTTGACTATTTCTATCCCTTTTTTGTCCACTTCTAACCATATTAAGCCATTTTTTGGCTCTTTCTAAGCCTTTTTTTTTTTTTTTTTTTTGCCACTTCTAACCGGTTTTTTCTATTTCTATCTCATTTTTTGTAATTTCTAACCCGTTTTTGCCCACTTCTAACTCATTTCCAGCCAGTTTTGGCAGTTTCTAAAACATTTTTCCCCATTCCTAACCAATTTTTTGCCACTCTATGTGGGGAGTGAAGGTAATAAGATTTTAATGAAAAAGAGTTTGGGAATGAGCTCTGAGGCCTTGATGCTTGACCATCCCTGAGGCAATGAGTTGGAATGTTGAAGGACAGGGAAGGTAAACCAGCAAGCCTTGGGAGAATGGACTAGGATGTAGCTGTGGTGGAAATCTCAGTTGGAGGCCAGAGGATGTGGGGGTTGTGAGAGGGTCTGCAACACTGTGATTGGACTATTTACCTGGAGAGTTTCACAGTGGCCAATGAGATTGAATGTTGTATGTATGTGCAGGTTGGGAAAATACAGAACAAGGGGATAAAAAGGGCTTTGTGATAATAAGGATTTGAGTCTCTGCATCAGCTGGAGTCTGTGTTGTGAAATGCCACAGCTTCAAACCCATTTTTGCCCATTTCTAACCCATTTTAAGATATTTTTGGCCATTTCTATCCCATTTTAAGCCTTTTTTTTTTGCTATTACTAAACAATTTATGACCATTTCTGTCGCATACTTGCACGCTTCTGACCCATTTTAAGCCTTTTTGGCTATTTCTAACCCGTTTTTCCCATTTCTGACCCATTTTAAACCTGTTGTTTTTCCCATTTCTAACCCATTTTTAGCCATTTGTAACCCATTTATGTCCGCTTCTAGACCTTTTAATGCCATTTTTGGCTATTTGTAACCCTTTATGCTGAATTCTAACCCTTTTTAAGCCATTTTGGCCATTTCTAAACCATTTCTGTCCATTTCTATCAGATTTTTCTTTTGCCATTTCTAACTCATCTTTGCCCATTTCTTGCCAGATTTAAGCCTTTTTTGGCCATTTCTAATCCATTTTTCACATTTCTAATCAGTTTTAAGCCATTTATTGGTCATTTCCACCTCTGTTTTGCACATTTTTAACCATTTTTAAGGCATTTTGGTTATTTTTAACCCATTTTTCCCCTTTTCTATCCGAGTTGGAAGCATTTTTGGCTACTTTGAAGCCATTTTTGGCCACTTTTAGCGAATTTTTACCTATTTCTAACCCATTTTAATCCATTTTTTTTCATTTTCTAACCCACTTTTACCCATTTCTTGCCCATTTTAAGTCACTTTGATCCATTTCTAACCCATTTCAAGCCATTTTTGCCCATTTGTAACTGATTTTTAAGTCATTTTTTGCTATTTCTAAACGATTTCTGGTCATTTCTAACCCTTAATTCCATTTTTAACCCCTTTTTAAGCCATTCTTGTCTGTTTCCAGCTGATTTTTGACCATTTGTAACCCCTTTTTGGCCACTTCTAACCCCTTTTTAAGCCATTTTTGGCCACTTCTAACCCATTTTTTGCCTATTTCTAATAATTTTAAGCCATTTTTGCCCTTTTGTAACCCATTTTACTCACTTCTTCCCTGTTTTAAGCCGCTTTTGGCAATTTCTATTCCATTTTCCACAATTTGTAACCTGTTTTAAGCCATTTTTTCCTTTTCTAACCCATTTTTACCCATTTCTTACTTGCATTAAGGTATGGGACACCTAAAAAAACTATACTAAAAGAGACTAAAAAGCAATTAGATCTGAAAAAAAAAGTAACTAATTAAAAATGTGTAAAGACAATAAAAAGCAAAAGAGAAGAATGTGATTATAAATTCCTACAAAGCAAACACAAAGTGATAAAAGTGAACAAGCCTGAAAGAATCTCGAATAAAAGTTCCCTTAGCAACTTAGCCCCAGCCCCAATACTTCAGTCTTCAAGTCCGCAGTCAGCAGTTGATGTCCCTGGAGGACGTAAACTGGGCGGGGAGCGGCCGTTTCACAGCCCGTTGCCTCTTCGGTACAGAAAAAGCGTGTGCTGCAAAGTACATCGGTACTGCAGGTGTGTGTGGGGGCCGCTCGGTGCTGCCATCATGAGTCCAAATCTGGGTACTGCAGGTGGTGGAGATTAGGAGGGCAAAGGAGTGTGCCAGTGCAACCCTAGGTGCTGCCATCCTGTGGCCAAAACTATGTACTGCAGGCGGGGAAGCAGCAGTGTGGCACCGGAATCAGGCGGCCCGCAGCCGCCATTGGCCGAGACGCCTGTCAATCACTCTTAGCTAGCTCCCCCCCCAACCCAGCCCATGGGGAAACTCCTCCAAAGTATACACACCCCAGGGTCGTTTTCCCTTTACATTTATTCTCTTAAGGTATACATATGCATTAGATTTCTCGATACACCTATATTTAGTATCTATCCCTGCTTCATATTATAATTAGCTGGAAGGTCCTTTGTGCCTGCACTGTGCCCCCTTCTGGTCATGGGCAGGGGTCTCAAGATGAAGTACATGGGTCTTCCTCTTTTTAAACTTTTCACCTTTCAGTCTTCACACATGTGCCTTAGGGTTTGGTCGGTGTCCAAGCCATAAACCATCTGCTTCTCCCCTTATCAGCAGAACCAGGTGTCTGCTTCTCCCCTTACCAGTAGTTAACGCTTTGGTACTGCTTAGTAGGCATGACAGGTATTTACAACAGGCAATACTTTTGTTTAAGCAAGCAAATTCCTCTAACCCCCTTGTACACCCCCCTGTACAATCCCTCTGTACATTAATTGGACCCCCCCTGTACATTGGTTATCCCTGTATCAACTGTAGCTTTAAGGTACTGAAAGATCTGGAGACTGACATGCTCTCTCCATTAAACGAGTGAGGTCTGCAGCAGCAGGGGTAGGGCTCATTGCCCTCCTTTTGTTCTGCAAATAGACCTTGCTGTGTTTTGCCCTGGGGGACCACACTCAGCTAATCACAGCTTTTCTGTTGAGACTTCAGTTGCTGCTGCTGCTCTCCTATTTTCCCCCGGTTTGGACACCTGCTTTGCTCCAATAAAGTCATCAGGTTTTTTTCATAAATGCTTAGCATTCTCGGTGCAGAGACGGTGTTGTGAGGTAGCTGATCCAGATCTCGATCTGTGTTGCAAGGTGCTTGTAGCAGGAGGCGCATAGAGTTAACCAGACTGTGTGGCTTTAGGGCTTCTCTATTTATGCTGAATGATTTCAAGTCTGAACCTGTTGAGAACAGGCAGAATCTTTATTTGCTGTGCTGCTGATTTGCCCTGGCAGTGGAGCTGAAGGCTTTAGATGTGGGAGTGGTTGATCTAAGGCTTGCTCATGGAATTTTCTGCCATCCAAAAAACTGTGCCGTCTAAAGATTAAACAGAGGTTCTCTCAGTAAAGCTTTACAAATGCCCTTCAAATCGCAGTGCTTTTATGTATGAGATAGCTGTGGATGGCCCAGTGTGCAGCCTGTGCGTCCAGCGCCCTACAGGACAAAATATGTATGACCTTACTGGTCACTGTGTGCAGCTGAAAATGAGTGTAGTATCACAGAGGCTATTTGAGAATGAATTGAAAACAGTCCAGGACTATTCTGGGAAAGTCTCTCGTTTCTAGACGGTCCTGGTGCTCTGTGGGCGGGCTCCTGTCTGTGTGTTGTCTGTGCAGGTGTCCAGCAGGCCCGTTCCTCTTCTTTATTTATTTATGTCCTTTTAGGGTTAGATTTCAGAGCTCTCTGGTAGACATGTGGTACCCCAACTTGCTGTTTAACTACAGCAGCAGTTTGCAGCCGCTTAGTTTTGTAGGTTGTACAAAGATAGCATTCTTTTTAGCCACAGAGCCTCTCTGTCTCCCAAAGGTGATGTTGTCTTTAAGCACAGAGTGTACCTTTTGAAGTCATAGTATTTCAAACCCTTCTTTTCTTGCAGCTTTGTGTCTCAAAGAGCTCAGGCAGGTTCGTGACCTACACTGGTGTTCAGGCTTCCTACAGGTACGGATCAGTGGAATTACTTCAAGCAGTTCTGCAAGTCTGGTGTTAACAGCCCTCACAAGGTCTGTATGTATCAGGAGGTGATGGAATACTTCCATGTGATTGCGGTACTGTGGCAAGTAAGTATGCCACAGCAGTAGAGCAGAGTGTCCCAAGCCAGTTCTTAATGCTCCTGAGTCATATAGAGCTCATCAGTAATTCAGCTAGCAAAAGAAGTCTGTCTTTCATGGAAGTGATTTTGGACTCAAATGTACTGTGTTATTTCCCCCATCTCCAAACCACCTTGCAATTTGGCTATGTTAGTTGTGTTAAATTCTTACTCTTCTTGAAGAGAAAAGCAAGCCGGGAGCAAGCGATGATTGCCCAGTCATCACTGCCTCACCTGCTGATCCAGAGTGAACAGGTCTTTTTTGTCACTAGAAAAGTAAAGAATAGTCTCTTCCCAAATCACATTGAGAGGTTGAACTCTCACATCATGAATGTGTCTTGCAACTCCACCAGTCAAGTTCAGGAAGGAAGCTACAGAGTCCAGTTTGGGGCTTTTTCTCAGAGTGGGTGAGAAACAAAATTCAGTTATTCTGCTGTGTATTCAGCATTCCGATTTTTCCCCTTTTTAGTCTGCTACTGAAGTCCTCCGTGATGAAGATTGTCCTTCGATGATCATTCCAAGCAGGCCTTGTGAGTGGTTCTATTTCTTACACACATCTTAGCAAATTGGAAGCATTCACATGCTTCCAGTCATGGAAGCACAGCTCCAGTCTGAAAAGTGTTTTGTGGCAAGATCACAAGGCAGTGACTGTTACCTAGCAATGGTACCCGTTCAGTTTTAAACAGTTTGAAAGTATAAAGATTTAGTATTATTTTTTCCTAGAGAGCCATCCATGAACACTCGGAGTGTGATTGGGTCAAGTCGAGCTCTTTCTTGCTCTTAAGTCATCACTGATAATAAATGCTTTACAGCGCAAACTGTGCCTTCCAAAACGTGTGAGCACCCAACCCAAACCAAGCTGTTGGCATAAAGGAAATGCCACGACTGTAGAAAGGCTCATCTGGGCAGCTGTTGAAGTTCAGGTGGTACTTGAGCCCAGTTACATCGCAGCTTGCTTTTCAATGCTGCACATAGTGCTGCCTATGCAGGGAGGCAGAGGAATTAAGGGAACAAAAAGCTGGTTTTGTCACTGTGGTCAGCAGGTGTTTCTGAGTAGACAAGCCCAGGTGTCAGAGCTCAAGAGCGTCTGTCACTGGCCTAGAAGCTCCTGCAAATAAGGGACTGCTGTTTATTTTTCCATGCTTTAAAACAGAGATTGTGTAAACCAGGCACAGGCTGTCAAAAAGAGAAAATAATGGATGAAATGATAAAAAAATTAAAAATCTGTATGAAAAGTGATGTACTGACCCAAAAGAAAATAATTTTCAAAGAAGCTATTATCTTCTTTTAGGCTAGAGCCAGAGGTGAAGATTAGAGAGGGAGGAAAAGAGACATGTTAGTTAATTATTTCCTGTGAATAACTGGGGGGGGGGGGGGGGGGGGGGTAAGTCTTCCAAACTAACCCTTGAGCCCAGGCCCCAGT
>JBCJKH010054030.1:0-12914 GCA_039877255.1 Loriculus beryllinus
CTTTGGTCAGTTTGGGTCAGGTGTCCTGTCCCTGATTCCTCCCAGCTTCCCCTCCTCCCTGGCAGAGCGTGAGACTGAGAAAGTCCTTGGTCAGACTAAACATTTGAGCAGTAACTAAAAACATCGGTGTTATCAGAGTTGTTCCCAGACCAAAAGTCGAAACATAGTGCGGCACCAGCTACTAAGCAGGAGAAAAAATGACTGCTACTGCTGAACTCAGGACATTATGTTTCTCTAGAATAAATATATTCATTAAAAGTTTAGATTGTTTTTTAATTTTGTAAATGAAGATACCTTAAAAATCAGCCTAACAGAAATACTTGAAATCAGAACTGAATTTATTTTACAAATATTTGCTTTCCATTTTTATATGGTCTGTGAAATGAGTTTATAGTCTTGCAACTGGCCTTTCTGATTACTGTTAAAAATGTAAATGAACTATACACATTACTTGCCTGAAATCCTAATGCACTGGAAATTACATTTACTTTTTCTTTTCAGTAAGTAACCACTTGATCATAAAGTTATCCTAAATTTCATTTATGATTGTATTTGCATTTTGAGTCCGTATCAGGTTGACTTTTAACTCCAGAAACTGACAGAACTTTTGATGGAAAAGCTTGTTCCATGTACATTTAAAAATGACAAGACCTGACATTCTTCAGACTCAAACCCATCTGTTTTGCATTTTCCTGGTATATCCCATGAGTTTTTTTAACTCACAGGGCTCCCAGTATTACCCTGCATATGCTATTTTCAAGCAAATACTTTGGGTACACAGGTGTGATATAAATGCTGACACAATTATATAATTTTCAGCACTTTTCAATTCAGTGCAAATATTTCCTACACTGTGTTTAATATTGTTTATAGTTAGTATTATTTATTACTTCTATTTTCATGGATACACAAAATAAAGCCAGAAGAGGAAAAACATATCAAAGGTTGTATGTAGGCTTCCATTTCTCTCAATATGGTTATTTTTACTTTAAAATATACATAAAGATTATTGCTCGTGGCTTAAATTCAGTCTTAGAAATTAAGTACATAATAAGTTTGTTAGTGGAGTTTACACTAAAATCTGTCTCAGCATCATTATCCTAAGACAAATAAAACAGAAAACACTCAGAAATAATTATCACCCAAAACAAAGAGAAGATTGCAGACCCACAATCTGTGCTCTGTGTAATTTTGTTCTTTTCTAGATAATATACAGAATATTGTATTATTATTAGATGGAGGTATGCACAGAAATACTTGAAAAACCATGAAGGGGTTTTTGAGAGTTTTCTCAGTTCAGCTGGAAGATACCAGACCACAGCATGTTATACCAGCATGTTTAAAACAACTTGCCTTTTTTTTGTTGTACAGTGAAATGCATTATATATGCTTCCATAAGTGGAAGGAAACAATGGATGCTTTCCTATATTGTAAAACTTGCTGTTTCAGCAATCTGACATGAGAATGTATGAACCCTTCTTCCAAAAGCATAAGCCAGGATAACTACTAGTATACCTGGCAGGACAAGGGGAGTATTAAAACAATCTACTTATTCGTTGAGCATTACCAGTATTACGAATGATAATATAGACAGCTTGTTACTTTGTTGTAGGCTTGCAGTTCCATCAGCAACTGTATGGTACTTAAAATTTAATAAATAGAAAGGAAATAATTTACATCATTTTCAGAATAGCCCTTTACCTATCACAGTGACAGCTGATCACTTTACACAGAGACTCAGCTACTTGATTCTCTTGGCCTTTAACTGCAGTGTGAGGTAGGCATTTTCCCAGGTAGATCCATAGTTTAGAACAGTATGTGCTGCAAATTATTGCTTCATTTTGCAAGATGGGTAATTTCAGAAGGACAGAACCAGTTCCCAGCAAACATAATTCATCTGGATATTTTTTTATGGTATGATTTATATAGTTGAGCGCGTAGACTAGCCATTATGGAGGTTTTCAAGAGGTGGTTCTCTGTTTTGATAGCTTTATTGTTGTTTTACATTAACATATATAACATAAATTTTGAAACACCGACAACATTCTCAGACTATAAGGGAAGTGTTACAAAGCAGTGGTTAATAGCACTGTGGCTACCTGTCTGGTTTTAATTTTGGAGACTTAAATCTTTATTAATATGGTGGATTGGAAGACATTACAGCTTGCAGTTGCTCATTCTTTGTGCTTTAAGTCATTATGAATGTGCTGGAATGACTCAAACATCTCTCTCTGTGCTGTGCAAGTAAGAAGGTTTTGAGCTCAGAGACAAAAGAGGTGGATTGTTCTTCAGCACAGAGGGAAGAAGGGGTGAATAGACTGACCCAGACAGTATCTTGGCAGAATAAATTGGAATAAACCAGGCAGCGGATGCTACTGAATAATGCTAAGTCAAATAAAAACCTCTGGCCAGGAGCAGTGACGTTTTTCTACCTTATCCCCACTTTCCAAAATGGAAAAGAGGACAGAAGGAAGAGTTTTCTGTGCTAGCAGTGAGAGCTCATTTGACATTGTCAAGCAGATCAGCACATGCATAAAATCTCTGACTCACTTTTTTGAGTGCCAGGACACCAGCCTAGGCTCTTGGGAAGGGAAAGTAGCTAGTGCCCTGTACTGTTAAAGTACACAGATGCTAACACAGGTCTTCCACAACCTTTCAAAAAAGAGACAGAGAGATTGTAAGGGAGACAAGTGGCTGAGAGGAAAAAAAAAGAGACTCCAGACAGAAGAATCACTGACAAGTTCAAAAGGAGGATGCCTTCCTTATAATAAATGTAAGATGAGTGATGACGTGATTCTTCAGAATTGGAAGAAGGGAGAAACAAAAAGTGATTTTTGAGGCTAATTCTTCTTGGCTGTTTTCCTTTTCCTACTCAGTTTTCAAAACTAGTTCTAAAAATCAAGCAGTGATGCTGAAAAACTTCCATAAAATTATGGTGCTAAAATTACAGTATTCATCTTCCTTGGGGAATAAACTCACAGCCTTTGTAGAGAAATGGTAAAACACCAAAGTCAAGATGGCAATCACACTTACAGCTGCCAGGGATCTGGCCCAAATTTCCCCACTGATGTTTAGAACAGAAGTAGAGTATCACTCAGATGTTGCCACCGGACCACAGAGCAGCTGATAGAGTAGGAGAGAAAACTCTTGTTTTACCCTTGAATGTTCATGCAATTTGCATGAAATACAGTTCTTGGTCAATGACTCAGGTCACAGGGTCACAGGGATGAATCAAAAAACTGACACCCCTGGCAAAAATATTTGTGCAAGAGGTCACTATGCAAGTAAGCAAAACCAATCAGAGAACCAGGAATTCTCCAGTCTAAATCATACACTAAATTAACAACAAGTGGAAGGTCAATTGAAAACAACTTTTTATGAAGTAATCATTAATAAAAGTACTTTTTTCACATATTCCATGTATTCCTGCCTGAGGATTCTCAACAAAGAATGAGGTTTCTTTAGGACAGAGTCATAGTATGTAACTGCCCTGAAATTGTCTGCTGAAGCTTTAAAAGAGAAACACTTCTCCAAAAATCTACAGATACAGAAGACCTTTTACCTTTATTCCTTCCTTTTTCACAAAATCAGACTCTCATGTATTACTTACACTTTAATTGGAAAAGTAAAGTTTGGGAGTAATTTCTAGGAGCTGCGCATGATAACTTATACACAAGTTCTAGGAGAGTTTTGAAGGTAAGTAGAGCATTGCAAAAGATAGAGGCGTTTAGATTAAAAAATTGACGGTGCTGAAAATCCCAAAGGCATTTATGAAATTAAGAGCTAGGGTTTCAGTGGAAGTTATGCTTTGAAATCTGGATTACGCCAAATCTCAACTATCCCCTCTCAGAAGAGAGTGGCCTAACAGACAGAGCTGAATCCCTGCAAATGGTGGTGACTTTCAAGGCAACCTAAGAACAGTGGCATACAGAAATGTCTGCCTGTCCCCAGCAGTTAGTCAGTGTTTCAGAGCTCTCTATGTTAGGAAAAACTGCCGAAGTAATATATTTGTTTTATGCAATCCTTTACATAGTCAGAAAAAGTAGATATGGCTCAATCCCCCTAAACTCTGTAGCAAAATCGGTAGGATGCAGTTGCTTTGTCATCTGCTTCAAGTCTTCACTTCTACCAGGAGACTTTTGTTTTTTGGGGGGAGTGTGTTGAACTGCTTTTGCACCATCTGTGCACTCTTTGTGCTGACCCTCTCCTGAGCATCCGGTCCCCCTTCTTGCTTTCCTCTTAGCATGCTGTTATTTCTCTGCCTGCACTCAACATGTTTCTGCCGTTTATCTTTCACATTCACAACCAACCAATCACTCTTACTTCAGAGCACCAAAGGGTATTTGTCGAATTGTATTACCTAGTCCCTGCCCACACTTAAGCAGTAGCTTCTTTTGTTTCAGCTATTCTTATACCTAGGAGGAATGTAATTGCTCTCTCATTTAGCCTGGAAGTATGAAATGGAAGTATAACCACACAATATGAGTGCACTGACAGATTTGGCATAAATTCTAGGTAAAAGCTGCTTATCACAAAAACAAATTATCTAGCTGCAGGGACAGAGTGGAAGGGTTGGATTTCAAATTGAATAGACTCAAAATGTTTTAAAATCTACTGGATTTGCAAACACCAGTATAAATTTGGGGCTGTAACTACACAAGGAAGAAAGGGTTAGGGTTTACCTCAAATGCAGATTTTATGTGTTTGGGGAGAAAAAAGTTGTGGCAAAAGATGTGTCAACTGCTCCTCTTCTATGAGAACAGCATATGTGAATTTCTTGTTAATTTAGTCCTGCTAGCCAGCTTCATGACACACAGTGCTTTCTTCCACTGTACTCAGGGTTTGTGTGGCAGAAAATCAGATCTGGTATGCAGCCTGTTGATCTAGACTTCCCTCATATCTTCCGAAAAAGTCACACTTGCAAATAAATACTTCCCTGTCTCTATAATGGTTGTAGAGAACTTTCACAGTATTGTTATAGCAAGGAGAAAACAGCTCTTACAGTATGATGGTTGTCAGAAAGACCTTATAGATCACAATCAGGACATTAATTTCACTGATTTGGCAATTTAGGCCAAATTTTCTCCTCTACATTAGTGTTTTGATTTGAAGCAACAATGCAGTTTCGAAAGACTGTATCCTTGGTTGTATCTTTTGTATCCTTTGTATCAGTTTGATTTGAAAGTGGTTTTGTTGCATGAATGACATTTCTTTCAGAAAAATTAAAGTTTGAATTTCTTTTCTAGACGTGTGTCTTCATATTAAAACCATGATAGAACAACAGTCCTTGCTGGGGCTGGTCCAGAATGCTGGGGGAGAAAAACAAACCCACAGATGGAGAAGCCTGGAGACTGTCTAGCAACACACCTACAGAATCTGACTTCTTTCTGGAGGTGACAGGTGGGCACCATCACAGTTATCTCCTGCACAGCTGTTTCACAGATTCATCCTTTGAACCTTGTCAGGTACCTTTGAGGCCCGGCAAAGAGGATTTCACCATCATGTTTTTTGCATTGTGGTTTTCTTTTTCTCTCGACATTTGCTTTTCAATGTTCTGATGTTTGAAATTGCATGTTTCCATATCCTCTGGAGGAGATAAAATGTTATGCAGAATTCAAATAAGATTGATTATAAGACTCATCAAGTTTAGGACTTTCAGGCCAAACTGCAAAATAAAATCAATGCCAGTTGCCTCCTTCAATAATCTGTTTACTTCCTGACTGTGTGATTCTATTAAAATGCTTCATCTCCAAGTAATCTTATTGGCCTTTACATTTATACTGTGGCTGACAGGATTAGCTCTGAAAAGCACTTACATATTACCTGTGATATACACAAGTAGATTAGTAGATGATGCTTTGGGCTGAAGTTGTTATTTTCTTTGTAATTTATGCGCTGGATTCCAGGAGTATAACATACCCTCTTGTACAGGTAAAATACTTGTCACACAGGCAGATGTTCTGCAAAGAACCTACTCCTTTTCTCGAAGGCCTTTTTGAACCTCCTCTTTGAGAAAAACCTCTTCTCCCCTGAATTTTCAGCAACAGACTATTTGAACACCAGAGGAGCTTCTCCAGCAGCAAGCTCTGGAAAGTGCAAAGAAACAGACACAAACTGACATGGTTTTCACCCACTCCGTCTATTTGCCTAGCTGGAACTTGGGGCCATTTCCACACTCTGAACTTTATCCATCTGGTAAGTAAATTTTGCTGGAGACCCTAACTTGCCATGAAGAATCTAGGAATTCAGGAAGTTATTGTATTGCTAAGGATCATGATGAATACTTGCTAAATTTGGGAGATACAACACATGAGATATGTCATATGTGATATATCATACATGGTACTGTATATATACACACACGAGTCACATCTCCCAAGTATACATTCATGTAGCTAGCTAGATCAATCTTCTATATGTGTATACACACAAATATATATGTGTATGCATATGTATACACATGTAAACTAGAGAGGGGGCTCTGCTAATGGCCTTGTTTCTATTTATCTAGTTCTCCTTTTAAGCTAGTCTTTCTTTGTAACATAATACGTAAGTTGATATCCTTGACATTGTCATAATCAATATTCATTAGTCTAACAACAAAAGGGATATACCTCTCACTTCAGTTGTTTTGGTCATACTGTTATAGCAAAAGTTCATTAAAAGTTTTCTCTTGTTTTCATTATTCTTACCAGCAGAGGCATATTCTTCAAATTAAGATACAAAGTGATATACAAGCATTCAGCTCTTGTGACAAGGTCTGTTTTGTAAAACAGGATATTATTTTTTCTGCAGTGGTAGGCATCCATCCTTTTGTCGTTTCCTTGGCTTAGATTGCTGAGGTTATTTTAAGATCAATTTTCATCTCCTCTTTAAATTATATGGCTGCTTGGGTCAGTAATCCTGCCATATGCATGAAACAAGTTCTTGGACCAAGCTGATTATTCCTGTTGAAGAGGTTGTCATGCTACAGGGAAAAAAATAGCAGTTCCTTTGGCATCCTTCCTACCTGCCTCACTGGAGACACTACTGAAGAGATGTGTAGGGTGATCCCTCCAAGTAAAAACTTAGAATTGCAACGCCTTTATACAAGCACTGTGAAAAAAAAATAACCCAGCAAACCTGCCTTTCACTGCAATAGTGAGTTAATCTACATACTAATTATGACACAAAATACTTATTTGCTTGCAGATGCAAAATATTTTGAAATTAATTTTTATAAATAAAAATGGTGAGTTGTCAGCCATGACGAATCATTAAGGAAAATAACAATCACTGGAGGTTAAAAAGAAGAACTTAAAAGCATCTAACATTAGCAAAATCCTCTCTATTTTAACATTTTTTCCCCTTGCTTTAAAAATCATCTTTGTTCTACACTGATAGTTTGGTTCCAACGAGGGACAATGGAAAGCAAGATCTGACTGATTTCTGTCATGCAGGTGATTAGGTTAGTAAATGCTGACAAGCTTTATTGTGTGACTTTTTTAACCTGGAGGGGTATCTACTCTCAGGGGAAATTTTCATCTTGATAGCACTTGCCTAAGCAGCAGGAAGCCCTTTTTGTCAGATTCATGCCTCAAATTAAACCTGGAGACTTTTTTTTCCTTTTTTAACACATGTATTTCCAGTGCATATTTTAACTTCCCATATGGGTGTGTAGTTTTGCTGTCATGCCACTTGGTACAGGGAATGGAAAGTTGTTAGCCTCTTCCTAAAGGAAGAGCAGTCAGGCAGTGATTGCAGCAGTGCAGGGCAAGGGGACAGCTGGCACTTGCCCCCCAGCCCTCACCCGCTGCAAGTGAGGATATCCTTGTGGCAATATGCTAAGCCTCTGCTGAGCTGGGTCCAATCTTGCACCTGGTTCCCACAGCTGCCAGTACAACATGCTTGGGCTGCCACACCAGTCTGGATGACCCCTTGACTAGGGGGCTAATGGCAAGCAGCCTGAATATGAACACAGTGGCTGGGTGAAAGGGTTTACTTCCCAGAAAGCGCACTGCGTTGTGCAGCAAGGTGCGTTATGTTTGAGATCTGGGAGCCACAGTCATGCTGGGGGGTGGAAAGGACAGAGGTTTCCCTGCAGCCACTCACCCCTACCCCAGGTCCCTCCATTCTGCAGGCTGAGGAAGCTTCAGGGCCACCCAAAGATGCCCACATGGCATGGATCAATTGTAGCCCCTCTCCTCCCCAACACAGTTAACTGTGGGGGGTGGTTAATGCAGGGAGGCAGAAGCAAGTTTCACAGCATTAAGAGTTTCCTGCCAACAGCCAGTCAGCAACCGCATACCCAAGAGAGACTTTGATGCATTTCAGCGAAAACAGCTCCTTCAGTCCTAAGTGGAGCTGATAACTTACCCTTTTGCATGACACTCCAGAAGTTACCCGGATACTCCCTAACTTGAAAAACAACGGTTCTTAATAAATAAATAATGGAATAAACCCTGTACCATTTATAAGTCATGAAAATGGAATGTGCCTGATAAAGTGAACCCATCAGTAAACAATAATGCTTTAAAAGGACACTGCCACAGTCAATAGGCCACAAATTTGAACTTTTCTTCTTTCTTTGCAGATCTCATAATAGCAACTTACATGTTTTGAGCAACCTTATCTTGCTGTATCAAATAAAAAGGCATTTTTTTTTTTTTGCAAGGAAAAAAAGAAAAATCAATATTAGCATTTCTGAAATCATTAGCTTTACTGTGGAATAATGAATAATACATAAATTAGCAAATGATATAAAAAAAATCACATCCAGCTTTTGACTAAAACATTATAAAACACACAAGTAAAATGCTTTTTCATGTTTTGAAAAAGGACTACAGGTTACTCCTTGAAACAGTAATTTCATACTTCAAGCCATGTACATACGCCTATTATGAGTCTGATTCATGAAAGAAGCAGTGGGATTTTTTGTCTTCGTGAAAGAAAGACACTTTATTAGCTGTCTTTTTCTGAATTTGATTGCACTGTGTGCAATGAGTTGATATTCTGAGACTTTTTAAAGGCAGCAGAATCTGCAGACGAAATATAAAGCCTATAACTATAAAGGAGGAGCACTTTGGGAGTATGGATTAATTATTTAGCAGCTGAAGTAAATAACACAAATTTATATTTCTACTACCAGGAAGCCTGAAATATGCTGTAAAGTTGAAATTTAAGACAGAAAATCAGATAAATTTGGATGTGAATGTTTATTTAAAAGAAAAGGCTGGATCTGTCTTGGGGGTGCAGTTGTGTGTGTGAAGAAATTGAAAGCATTTTATACCATTTTGTCTCATTTCCAGAGGTCTATTTGAAAACAGAGTTTGTTTTCATACGTTAAATACTGTAATAGAAGGCCTCAGGGCCAAATAGAATATCTATATTTATTTCTTATTTTAAAGTACCAACTTAAAGAACTATTTAAATTCAACTGTTGTAGAGTGGCAAGTAAACATATCGTCAGGTATGGGTTTTAAGATGCATTTTCCCTGTATCTGTACCTGGGAAGTAGAAAAAGACCAATTCTCCTGTCACACTTTGTTGAAAGTAAGTATGAATATTTTGTATGCAAGGAATCATTCTTTCTGCTATTCTGCTCATAAGCAGACATTTTGAATAGGTGTGCTTTCCTGGGTGTAGGAATAGCAAAGCTATTGTCCTGTTAAAACAGGAAACAAAAATTATCACTATTCAATAAAGTTTTAAATCAGTTCACTAATGACAAAAAATGTCAAATAGCCATTAAATTTCTAAAAATGAAAACCATCTGTCCATTACCCTTTCACTGAATCTAGCTCAATGTGTCATTTTAAAGTGTTCTGTCAAGCTACATCAGTCACTTTTCATTACACTACTCCCACAACATCCAGAGACACAGCAGGCACTGCCTGAAATTGTGCCTGCCCTGGCTCAGCCTTTCTACAGCTTTCTGAATGACCAACTTTCCACCAACATTTTTTGTTCATGCTAAATTAGAGGCCTGATCCTCCAAATCTCACACATGCATTTTGGTTTTAAGAGCTTTAACAGACTCCTATTCTGCCATTTCCCAGGCAAACTCTCATCTACTTCCATGAGGCTTACCTGACTGACAGCTGATTAAGTACAGATCAGTCTTCAGGGTTTAGTTCACTATTTTCAGATTGACTAATAAGAACTATTTATCTGAATAAGGGAAGGAAATGCACAACATCAGGTCATGAGTCTGTAGGCATTTGTCACTACACCTACAGCTTACAGCCTTGAATAACTCCAGAGATGAGATTTTCACATCATTCTAGTTGCAAACATTGTTTTCATCTTAAAATCAGTCCCATTTTCATAAATGTTAAGGAAGATACATATTTTTCTGCCTTCTTTTCAAAAGAAAAAAGGTTGTTGTGTCAAAAGGTCTCAAATATCTTGCAAGGCAAAAGAGAAGCAAGTGCCAATGAAAAATGTCTTCTTAGAAAGCTCTAATTGCTGTAAGTATTCTTGTTGCAATATTTTGGTATTTCTACACTATTTCTCTGTTTTAAGCAGAGAAAGAGATACTCTACTTGCTTGTGTGCAACAAGCAAGTTTTACTGTTTCGGATGGATTCTGAAGGGACAAATGAATGAGGAAAAATGAAATTTTTTAAAATATAGGTGTATTAAAATGAAAATTGATTGGATTCCAGCTAGAAGTAATATACGCTTACAAGCTTTTCCATACCAAATTAAGAAAAAAAAAACCAGAACCAGCAACTCAAAATGATGTTTTGGCAAGCTTGTTCCAGGGTTTTGGCTAGTAAAGTCATGTGAAAAGGCTATACCTTTGCTGGGAAGAGAAACCCTATAATGAATATAAAAGATAAATAGCCAAAATGTTCTTTACTTGTACAAAATTTGTAGTTCTAGGATAGAGAGTGGTGAGAACTAAATTATTTTAACAGAATACAATATCAACTATTTTTAAATTGAATGCCAGGCTGTTCTGTCAACTTTAACAATTATTTATGAAATCAATTAAAACTCGGGTTGCTGCATTTCCATTACCAGTTTGAACACCACTGACTAGCCTTGATTAACCCAGAACATGTTGGATCATTTTAGGTAGTAGTAGTATAATTTAAAACCTTTCAAGATTTAGAAAGTCAAATCTTTCTGTTACTAAGAAGTACTTGAAAGGTCAAATACTAGCTTTGGATAAGAAGTTAGTGTGGTCTTTCCAGTAAAAATGAAAAAATTTAAAACTTGAATGGCGTATCTGATAATCTATGTAGATTAGAAACTGTCTTCTATATGTCAAGTTTACAAAGGGAACTGCAGGAATTTAAGTATAATTAAAATATATTAGAAAGAGTGATTGGTATGCATTAAAATGTCAGTTATCTAAAAAAAAAAATGTTGACAATTTACAGAAAAACCTTCCCGTTCTAGGGTTGAAGGCACTGAAATACCTCTCTCTTCTTGCCATTTTTCTTCTTTTTTTTTTTTTTTTTTGATTTGCTAACATATTTCAAGTCCTTGAATAAAAATTATTTACCTCTGTTATTGCCATGTATAAGGATCTCCTAGTTGAAACACTATGAATTTAATAAAAATAATGCTAGATAATGGAACCTAGTGATGGACAGTTAGATATACGTTGAGACATAGTTTTTTTTATTCTTTTGACTATCTTTTTGCATGCGGTAGTATTAATCTTTATTTTCACTATAAATCAAAGAATTATTATATTATGGTCTCAAAGATAGTTAACCAGGATAAAGGCTGGAAAAGGAGCATGTTGGTCTACAGATCATAGACCAGCAAGTAGTAGTATTTGAAAAGCTACCAAAAAAATATTGCAAAATCTTTATTTAGTGTCTTTTAAGTATTTGACTAATATTTGTTGAAAGCATCTTCTTATTCATGAGGTATGCAGAGGATACATATTTATAAAGGATCATAGATTGATAGTGAGAATATGAGGGTTTTTTTAGTCTCCCCATCTTTTAATTTCTGGTAGGCTCACCTAACTGACTAGAAAAAACTGTCTTTTGCATAAAATGTTTTTTAAAAGTCCAAAAATTTTTTTTTTTTTTCAGACTGCAAAAATCTATTGTAGTCATTTAACCTGACCATCCACATAAAACAGTTTGGATGATCCACAATGGTGTTAATCATAACTTCTGAGCAAACTATTGAATATATTGCTCAAAAAAGAGGTCTGTGGCCAATTTGAGAACAAGCAGTGATGGAGAAGCAACTATATCCACAAGCAAGTTGTGCTCATGATTGATTAGCCACACTGTTACAACCCACATATTAACTCTCATTTGTATTTGCATAATTTCAGCTTCTAAATACAAACCTAAAGACATTGCACACGGTCACAATATTACCTTTGATTTCCCACCTAGACACTTCATGCTGCAGCTGGCCAGACTATTTGCTCTGAACAATTATCAGATATGCCTCTTTTCACTGTTTATAGGTGAGCATTGGTCATGATATTTATGGATTTGTAGTAATTGCTTCACAAATGAGAACCCTGGACTTGCTTGAGCCGGATGTTATTGTGCAAATGCAGATCCCAGAGTGTTTTTCCTCACTTTGCCATTCAGTTGCAGCCTCCCTGTGTTTTGCAGTGTGATTGGTCACATCATCAGCTATTTTAACAAAGATGTGACATGCATAAATGCAGTAATTCCTGCTACAATGAGTTTATGAATGAGTCTCCAATGGGAACGTAGCTGTGGGGCTTGGCAGAAAAACAGACCAGAGGACACACCACTAAGACACAGAATACAACAGAATGGGTTATATCTCTGGGTAAGTGAGAAAGAATATCCAGAACACTAGGCTCTTTCAGGACTTTACATACTGATAGGTAAATTTTGCAAGAATAAAGACTGGGGGCGGGGGGGGGGGGGGGGGGGGGAAAGAAAAGGGGGGAAAAAAAAGGTTGGGGGGGGGTCAAAA
>JBCJKH010054032.1:0-18603 GCA_039877255.1 Loriculus beryllinus
AAAAAGGAAAGAGGAAAAAAAGGAAAGAGGAAAAAAAGGAAAGAGGAAAAAAAGGAAAGAGGAAAAAAAGGAAAGAGGAAAAAAAGGAAAGAGAAAAAAAAGGAAAGAGAAAAAAAAGAAAGAGGAAAAAAAAGAAAGAAAAAAAAAGAAAGAGAAAAAAAAGAAAGAGAAAAAAAAGAAAGAGAAAAAAAAGAAAGAGGAAAAAAAAGAAAGAGGAAAAAAAAGAAAGAGGAAAAAAAGAGGAAAAAAAAAGAGGAAAAAAAAAGAGGAAAAAAAAAGAGGAAAAAAAAGAGGAAAAAAGGGAAAAAAAGGGAAAAAAAAGGAAAAAAAAGAAAAAAAAGGAAAAAAAAGGAAAAAAAAAGGAAAAAAAAGAAAAAAAGGAAAAAAAAGAAGGAAAAAAAAGAAGAAAAAAGAAGAAAAAAGAAAAAAGGCCACCCAAAGCAAAACACCAACAAAATTTAGACCTCCTCTGCAGCTTTTTTCCCAGATGCTGCTCAAGAGGCAGGGGGGTTACAATCAAGATACAGAGTTGCTATTAATGCCACAAAACAGTCCCAATAACACCTCACAGGAGGAAAACGGCCCTCAGGAAGACCAGGATATGCAAATCCAAGAATTAGGTTACCTCTCAGCAAAATCCCACATGTACTGTCTCTTCGCTAACTCCCCACAGAGTAGCCCGAAGAGGGATGAGCCACACACACCTCAACTATAAAGCAACAGAGGCTAAGTTCATCCTGGTCCTAGAACCAGAACTGGAGCAAAGATGGAATGGTAGCTACTTGTGCACCCCTAAATCAGAGACAGAGAGCCCCGAAGGACTGTTATTGCCCATGTTATTGCCACAGAAGACTCCTCAGGGAGGAGAATTACTGTGGGGGTAGGAGATGAACTGGCTGCAACTCCTTGCCACTGTGCCTCAGTAGGGACCACACACCGGGAATGGTGCTTCTCCCTCACAGTGCAATGCTGAAGGATGGTTACACATCTGTCCCACAAGAGTACAGATGCTGAGATCACAGCTGCTTCTTGCAGTGGTTCATGATTCCTCTTTTCCTGTAGCCATCACACCTCAACTGGACCTGGCTGTAACCAAGATCCTCAACTGTTTTAAATCTGACATTGTTTTTCTAAGGGAGAAGAGTTAGTTCTATGGGCATCACTTCAGTTAACAGTATCACAATGCACTTATTTCCTCCAGGGCACTTTCCATTAAAGGACCTCTAAACACTCCTACAGAGTGTCTCAAGTCCTAATTAAGTCTCAAGTCACAACATCCCTGTGAAAAACAGGATTTCTAGATGCCCCAAAAGGTCAGAAAATAAGTATATTTCTGTAGTAGGTGAATAAGGTCCTACCCACAATAGGAAATGACACAGAAGTTAGTTGGAAAGAATCTGGAAAATAATGAAGAGAGCAGCACCCATGCCAGCAGTGCTTTCTGCCAGTGATCTGACCAGGGAGAAATCTTCCACAGCTTTTCATGAGCTTACTGTTCTCATCATAGCAATCGCTGACCAACACTGAGGTGCTTTGCTGCAGCCAGACCTTTACCCCTGTGCTACCACAGAAACCAGAAAGAGGTGTTTTATAAATAAGTAAACAAGACAAGGCCAGGACAAAAAAGTCTGCTAAAGCAAAACCAAAGCAGCACCAGAAATGGAGTGCAACAGTCCCATCTCCTGCTCTAGCACACTGCCATCTTCAAAGAGATCAATGACAGCTCCCAGATGCCTTAGGTGTTCCTGAAGATTTTAACAAGTGTTCAGTTTTGAAGCAGTCCACTTAGTTACAATTTTACCAGAGCTTTTGAAATTAAAAAAGCTACTCTCACCAAGATGCTTTCAACAGAAGAAAATAGTGGGAAGAAACGTCAAAGGTCAGAACAGCAACTCAGTTTACTTCACTTTAATATACATGCAGAAGAAAGCAAGGCAATAATTTCTCTCCCACATTCTGTCTGCACAGCACAGCTCAAGCCACCACCTCTGTCTTCTGACACTAGTCAGCTATAAGAAACAGGTATCTTCATGTTAAACCTGGCCAGCTGCAATACATTTGCTAAAGTAATTACATTTATTTTTACAGATTACATGTGCTTAGGTTTCACTTAGTGATGTACTAGAAAATCACAGGTTTCAATTTTGCAGACAAAGTTCACCACTGTTATAATCAAAGACAGCATCCAGTGCTTAAAGCTGCTAACCATACGCACGTTTAATAAAAAAAGATATATTGTAGCTAGCATGTACTGTAGGATCTATATCTCTCATCTTCTAGCTCAAAGTACCTTATATTCCATTCTCTCTTTCCTCATCACCTTAACAAGCCTATGATAATTAGACAACAATAATCTAAACATATACATCTTTGGTTTCCTTTAAATGAAGTCTTTTTAATCCACATAATTTTACACACAAGCAATGACATTATTCCAAGTAAGCATCTGAGGTTTCTAATAAAATTCTGATACTTCTGGCATTGACTGAATCACCCAATGGCAAAGCAATATTCAAAATGAAGTTTCAGGTCCTGTTCCCCTCCATCATCAGTCATGAGCACATCTACAAAGTAGGAACTGTAAAGCCACTGACCACATTCAGATGAGTAAAAGTCAAAACCAGGCACATGTTTCTTTGTGCCTGTGTCTGCAGCAGCTATTAGCAGGAGAAGAAAGCGTGAAACAAAATTGAACAGGTGTTAACGAAAAACCCCAGAGCAGCCAAAGAACTGCTCTTTTAGAAGAGTAACTCGCAATCCAAACTATGACAAAAGTCTCTAAAAGCACTGGATTGGAAAAATTCAGATTTTATTGTGCCTGTGTCATGGCACAGCCCAAAACTGGAATGATTACTTCCAAAAGCAGTGGGAAATACCATACCTTAGAGTATAAACAGAAGAGTACCTACCACATCTGATGTGTGACACCTCTAATAAGGTATTTCACTGTTTATACTGATCATCTCTTAATAATGTGCTGGGGATATTCAGAACAGGCATTTTTCTCTAGCAGACTCTTTCATACGCTAGTGAACACAATAGCTTGTTTTAATCTTGAGGGAGAGGGGGAAAAATTGCTCTTTTTACAGGGCTTCCAGAGATGTATTCTGTAGTATGACAAGTGGTTAGAAACCAAACAACCTTCAACAAAAGTAAACCTGACTCAAGGTTGCTCAGGTTTCAAATGCAATAAGCAGTAAAACACTAGAGTATAATTGCCCAAAAGCTACTTAAGTTTGCCAGAAACTTTATATTGCTGTGATCTTATTAAATCAGAAGTAATATCTGATCAATAAAGCTGAAGTGAAGCAAAACACATACAAAATAAAGCAATCAGGTAAAAAAGAAAGCAACATGGGATAGTTTTATGACCCGGTTTTATACAAACCAGCATGTCTGAGACTTGATGCCCCCTTAGCACTGCTGGCACAACCAAAAGTTTTGAATTGACACCCTTTCTTGTTAGGAAGAAACCTGCTGAGAGCACACCTGCCTCCCGGAAGAGTTTCTAGGGATCACTGAAATGAAAACATGAATGGAGGGCAGTGATTTGAATTCAGTCTTTGAATTTAATATAACAGTCTGCTTCAAGATCTAATTCTCTATAGTTGCACCATTTGACTTCCATTTAGTTTCCTCCATCCCTATCCCTTGCAAAAGAAATTAAACCAACAAAACCATTCCTGATAACACTTGAGCTTAATTTAGCCTTACGAAACTTCATATTTGCATTAGGAATTTGCACTTAACATTGGGCGTCCCAGTCAGATATCTTTTGCATAAAGCGTATTGTAGGGCACATTAAAACAACATGCAATGGGCTGGAACAGGATTCAGCTGATGCTATCCATGCAAACATTGTAAACCACTAATTACATTTCTTTTTTAATGAAGAAAAAATGCATAAACAACTTCCATTTGCAAAAATCAGTGATTTCAGCTGGGTGGAATTCTGCTTCTCTTCATCAAGCAGCCAAGCTGGGGAGCATTACCAACCTTATGAATACTGAATAGGGGCATTATGTCCTTACAGAGAAAGCATACGGGTAAGGAGGACAGGTCGTCTTTTATGCACACAACAAGAACACCATCACAAGTGGATTATGTTTGTTTTCTGCCACTCATGTAAATGTCAAAATGTAATTTGTATTAATGACATAAATGAGACAATCCATCTGCCATAAAAATGGCCTTTCAGTTGAAGCCAGTTGCACCTGTATAAATGCAAAGTCACATGTGATACACAAAGCATTTCTTTCTGGTATTTCAGGGGGATACTTCTATGTTCCTTGTGCAGCAGGCAGCACTCAAGTTGTATGAGGAACACAGCTATTTCCATGTAGCCTCCTGTTCTTTCTGTCATTAACATTTTTCAGCATAAAGCTGCAATTATTCATTTCTGACAATGCTTAGGAGGAAGATCCAGAGAGGACTAAAAGTCTCATCACAAACCCTCTGAGCAATAGGGCCTCTATGTCACACTTTCTACTGTGAATCTGGCAGAATACTGCAGCTAGCAGAAGTCATTTCTGCCCGATGGCAGAACAGCATCCTACACGAAATAAGTTGGTCATCTCAGACCAACTCTGTAAGAACATGTTTATGCATTGCCACTGGGAATAATTAGCAGTTGTTTGAACCACAGGACCACTAGCTTCTGCTGTGCTTTTTCTGCAGACAATATAATTAACTTTGTCTCAAATAGTGAACTGTAAGAATACTGTAATAGACTGAGAAGAGATTTGTAACCCCACTCCATAACAGTTCCCTTTTAAACAAGCAGATAAGGCCATTTAAAATACTACCTGTGCTTTATTGCCTCCATCCCCCCTCAATTTTGACTTACAGATCAAGCTTAATTACCATCATTCTGCTTTCCTTCAACACCTTAAGTAAAAACTAAAGTTACAACTACATAACTCTGTAGTCTAAATGTTTTCCTTCCATCACTGGGACTGCAGAGCATTACACTTCAAAACACATTAGAATGAACCTTTACACCACACACCTGTAAACACCAAAATTTCAAAGACTTGAGTAAAGCAAAAAGCATCTGAAAACTGTGTTTACACTGGTGGGAAATCTGGTGCTAAAAATCAAGGGAGCCATGCTAAACTCTAACCCTAAAACACAACATTTCAAAGCATACACTGAAGAGACTGCAGATTCCATTTCCAGATGTGCCTGTGCCTCAGGTGCTGCTGTACGGGAGAGCAGCAAGCATGACCACTAAAACACAAGAATCAAGAAACCAAGATGACAAAACCTCTCTTCCTGGTCTTTCTTCACTCTTAATACCTGTCACATTTTCAACTGTATTTCCTCAGACACAGAGCCACAGCAAAGTCCATCTCAGAGCTGTAGACTGTCCTGTGAGCACCCAAGCATCCTGCTTTTTGAATAATACCTCTGCTAGTCTTCAAGGAGTTTTAAAGCTCTTCTCCCTTTTTGAGACCAAAGCCACAATTTCAATAGAGCACAGCCACCTTCCTACAATTTTGCAAGATTTAGCTAAGCTGAAGGCTGAGGTTGAAGAAGGATGTGATATTGCACAATTTTAAAGCAGGTTTGACTCAAGATATACGGTTCTTATTTCATTGCTTCTTTTGATAGCTTCAAGGCAGAATAACTGCATATGTGGTAGTTTTGTCTGATTTGGCTTCACGATAGCCAACAGCTCCTCTTAATTTGATATGGTTGAAACTGAACAGCAAAAATCCTGAAATTCCCTGCAGAACACTCTTGTTCTGCCATGTTTCCTTACCATCTCCTCAAAGAAACATCAGAAATTCAAAAAAGGCAAAACACAGCCTAGCACTCAGAAAAATCAGATACTTCTTTGTCGTCCCTGGCACATCACCCATATGTTTCATTTTGGGTTTACACAGGAACTGTTCAAAACAGAATTTGGTCCCTTCTTTCTCAGGTGGCCCAACACATTTACTGCAATGGGCAGCTATGCTCATATATTTTATGTGTATGTAAAGCACATTCCCCAAACTAAAACACTCTCCCAGAGAGTGTTCCTAAGTCTCTGCCTGATTTCAGCCTCATTTACTCTCTTGCAAATGAAAAGCAGCTCCACTAAAGTCAGTGAGGTAACACTTGTATTAAACTCACGTGAGATCACGTCAGAGCCATAGTCCATAATAAAGCAGCTGCCGTTAGCTCTTCTGCAAGTTTCCATTCATTAGGGGATTTTTTTGCTTGAATTCACATGAGCAATATCCATGGGCCAAGAAACACATTTTAGAATGATAGCTATTTCTCCTTGCTAAAAACTAGAAAGTGCAGCAAAGTATCCCAATCCTCACTGAATAACTACAGCTGATTGTATTTTGTTAATAAACAGAGGTGTTTATGGACAAAATATGTGTGAATATACCTTAGGGAATCATCCTGCACTGCCTAGAGGAAAGGGACAAAAAGACCTATATATGTCTTTCCCAGATTTTAATTTTTGATTTAGTGGTGCATTTGGACGGGTTCAGGGTGGGGGCAAGGTGTGATATATGCCTATAGCTTCTGGTATTTAATTCTAAATCAGGGAAAAACCTTGAATGTAAATATTTAAATTGAGCCTTACTGACCTGTAAGCACTGAACCAAGATCAATGAAACCAGTTCTATGCCTGCTAATGCCAACAGCCTTTCCATCAGTGACTTTCCATTGCCTTGAAGGGTCACAGGAGAGACAGAAATAATGTACTCAGATTATAATGTTTTTTCCAGTTCATCACACCAGTCTCCAGGCTTTCAGAACTGTACAACTGTATTTTGTCATAAGTCAGATTCATAGTCTGTCACCACCTGAATCTATTCATTTATAACAAAATATATTTCCTACACATATACTAAATTCCTTTCATTTTTTACTAAGATGAACTGATCTTTATCAGATACTCTAACATAGAAGGCACACATACCATTACTCCCTCCTCTCTTGTTAATATTAATTCTGCTATATACTGACTCCAAGAAAAAAGCTCACATCCATTACAGAAGGCAGTAAATAGAAAAAAGAGCAAAGAAAATGCTGTCTATTTTGGAAAAACAACTGGGTTGTTAACACAGATGGGCCAGAAATGACAAACTAACTTTCTGGTTTGAAAGGTGAAGCAATAAACATCTTTACTGACCATAAGTCCTTTATTAGACAATGGACTGAAGCTTTGAGGCAGCTCATGAACACTACAACAAGGAAGATGTTCTAAAAAAACATTAAAGCAAATCAAAAAACTTATCTTGTAAAACTGTGATTCTGACATCCTTTATTGAAGGACCCCAACAAACAATGGGAAGGGGAAGTCCCAGTTGTGGTCAGTGAAGAGCAATAGAGTGGGACATGAACTTCTGCAGAGCTTCTCTTTAGGAAGCCAGAATGAAATTGCACAAACAGTGAGTGTAGCCACAAATGAGGGGAGGCAATAGTGGCAGAAAAATTAATCCAAAGCATGCATCATTTACACCTTCCTCTTTTAAGAGGAAAAACAAAAATAAAAACAGTCTTACATCTTCCATTTGGAACACCAAAGATGGTAAAAATGGAAGAAACAAAATTTTTTTTTCAACTATGCAATAATTCTTACTGTATTGAATGTGGTTATTATTCAAGGACTTTTCCCAGAGGATCCAGATGCTGTTTAAGAAGCTGATAGAATACAATCCAAGTCCTGAATGAAGAAACATGAAGATCAGATATCTAGTTATTTTGGTCTCCAAATTGGCTATCTCTGATCCTTCCAAGAGCTGGAAACCAGAAGTAATCTTATGAGTCACTATTGCATTACCCAGCTGTCACAACTTGACAGTGCTATGCTTCTTTTGGCCATGTTAGGGTTTCTCAGTGGGCATTTCCTGGCACGACCTCATGATAATGGTCAAATGACATCTGAGAATTACTGCCATCAAGAGATGAAAATCATAAACATCTCAAAGCAGTCCTAATTTACATCCTCCCTCTTGATCTTTCAGATGCAGCTGAGGGAGCCAGTTTCACCTTTAACAAAATAATTTAAAAAAAAAAAAAAAAAAAAACCAAAAAAAAAAAACATCACCTCTTCTCACTGAAAAAAGGTAGCAGGCATAAAGGGCTACCAAACAGAATGGTCAATTTTCCTTAACACTAGAACCAGAAGCAGTGCCATGTGTCAAAAAGAAATTTACTGAGAAGCTAAATCACCTGCAGGCTGCCAGTCAATTTAGGCTAAACTAAACTGCCAGGTAAATCTTATCACCCTATGGCAGATCACCTATAAGAAACTCTGCTTTCCTGACATGGGCAAAAATTCATATCACCAGTTTCACTTACTGAAAACTGCAGATGTGCCCAATCGTATATGGAAACAGAAGCTGAAATATACCTCAGTCACAGAGCTGTAGTCCTTCCTGGGAGGCACAACAACATTTTGGAGGAGCAGAAGACCGGCTTCAAATCCAGACAACCTATCCTCTGGCTTACTACAACATCCATTTTAACCATGTCAGCTTAAGCGGCTTCAAAATGTGAGTAACTGGATATTGTGCAATGAGGCATGCAGCCTGTGAGATCAGACTGATCAATCAGCCCTTCAAGCCACAGAGAGGTGGGTTGTCATCAGATTTCACATAGGGGTAGGATCCAAGGCATAATCTCTAAATCTGTAAATATTACACAATCATATTTCTTACTCAGTGTAACACAAACTCTAAAAAATCTCCAGCAGAGAACCTTATGTAGCTCCACTCTTCCTATGAAATAAAACACAACCAAACTGCTTTACCCACATGATTTTGATGGCAGAGAGAGTACTGATCCCTAAACAAAATAAACTGAAAAGCAAGAATGTAAACACAACTGTGCTCCAGTGACTTTGCATCTTAATGTCATCTGTGTAGGGTTTCACCACAGTAACTGATGTGGTGGAAGGAAAGCCAGTGAATGGTGTGTGAAGCACTGGGGACAGTTTCCTAAACTCCCATCCAAAGCACATTGCTCCTTTCTTTCCCCAAAACTCATACCTATCCACACGTGCACCCATTTCCTATGTGCTTCACTTCTGTAGTCCCATCACCATCTCTGAAATTCTGGCATTTAATCATTGCTTTTGCTAAAGTTATTGTTTTATGCCTATTGAGAATAGGATTTTGTCTGCTAATCCCATCCTTTAGTCATATAAATCCACAACAGATGCACTGAAGACAGAGGAGCTACATCTATATATACCAGTAGAGGAAATGTCTTTTTCTTGTTTGGGTAGTACAGGGGGAAAGAGAGGAAATAAGCTGGTGTGTCTGGTTTTATGGGTGAGAGTTAAGTGGCAAACCAAACTGACTGCAGTTTACATGGATCTAAATAAAGGAACAAGGAAAAAAGTTACAGAGCTTTTAATAACATAAACTGCAAGCAAACTGCAAGCAAACTACAAGCAAAAGCTGCTGCTTTTCATTTTTATTGTCATAAGGCATTACTTTTTGATTGTACACTGTGTCCAGTGAATAAGCCGTTTGTGGTTGGAGTGAATGAAGCTCAGACCTTTCCCATATATGGCAGGCCTTTTAATCACCAGGGAGCAAACAAGCAGTGGAATTTTACTGGCTTTCTGGGTTTGCAGTGCCCTCTCTTGTATGAAATACCATTTCCCAGTGAGTGCTTATTACTGGGATTTTGACCCAATTTCCTGCTGTTTTGTCCTTTAGGGATGTGCAGCAAGCCAAACAAAAAGAGTCAGTTTCTGACAGCGAAGCAGTCCACTGTGAATTCCGAGTAACTCAAAGAAATCAAACAGATTTGCACTAAAGTAACTGAGGTCAGACACTATATATATATATATTTGCATATGTATCAAACAATATGGTTTACATCACTGTTATGTTGTAAAGCAGGATCAGAGTCAGGCCAGCTGATGCCCAAGTTAAAATTTCTCCCGTTTTTTCACCAATGCAACAGAAAACAGACAATTGATGTTTTAAGTTACTGGCATAGCAGTAGGGAAATTCTCAGCTGGCCTGTTTTTGTCAGTGTAACATGCATTAGCCACAGAAATGCTTGGCTCAGTATCATCTGGATTGCCTAAACACTTATTCATATTTATAGCAATTAAAATGCTGCACTTCAGTCTTCATAATCCAAGTTTTGTTTGAAGTGGCAAAGCAACACCTATGGCTTATCGGACATCTGAATGAAACCCCGCATTTTTATAGCAGGGGTGTGGCCCTGTGCACGGGGCTAAGCTGTTCCCAAAGCCATGCAAAGCAGCAAACCCTCTGCTCTCTGAGGACCAGGGGTGCAGCACTACATAGCCTCCTATGAAGGATGCTGGCTAGAGGCATACAGCAGCACCAATGGGTTAAAGCTATGCAGGTAAGTGAGAGCTAACCAAACTCCTCTCATCTCAGAGCTAACCCAGCCCACTCCCATTTCCAAACATTGCAGCCAAGGTCTAGGAATTTTTTTTTCCAAACCTATGAGCTTTAACTAGGCAGGAGCAAAGCCAAATTCTGCCCTGGCTCAATGGCTTTTGAAATTGTTGAGGGAAAGCAGGTTATTACTAGGTCATTAGGAAGATGCAGACTGAAAGTCCTTAGAGACTTTGCTCCATCTGCAGCTGATCCCAGAAGACTGAGCAGAAACTGTCCTCGGTAAAAACATTTATACTAGAAAATGATGATCTGGGCTATCAAACAAGCACTGCTAGGTCCTCTAAAATATTGAGGAGTTAAAATAAGGTTCTGCATTTCCTTCTGGAATGAGAGATTTTACTGGACTGAACACTATGGCTCAAAAAAACAACAAACTGGGAAGGGAGGAGGACCATTTCACCATTAGAGAGCTCACTGACAAAGAGAAGAATGAAGTGGGAAAAGAGTAGTAACATGCCTGTGGCAGTCAGAAAGACAAGGGGAACATCAAAGCCTTGCAAATAAGAAACAAACAAGGGCCTGCTCACAGACTGCTTTCACTTGAGCAAAGCTCCCTTTGAAGACGACTGTAATCCAACTGGTATGAGTCTGCAGGACCAAACCTTGGCTTCTGAAGGAGCACAGGAACTGCTCCTCCTGTGCTCACTTCTTGCACAGCTTCTCCCTAGCTGGTGCCAGCTGCTTGAGAGAGAAGGACATAAAACAAGCTGCCAACAAATGTTAGGAGCTTTGTTTACAGAGCTGTCATAGGTTCAGGTTCCCTTAGCAATCTGATGAATCACGAATGCTGGTTCTCCCTCACTCCGAGTTATTTAACTTTAAAAAGTGCACACAGCGATTTCCATGTCCTTTAGATCTCATCCTAAAAGAAAGATTGGGAAGGTCAGTGCAGGTGGAGAGGGGTGTGCATGCACACACAGGCACGTATATGCATGTCTATGTGCAATGCAATATTCTTCCTGTGTTTAGCAACACCCTCCTTTCAAATCTGTTGGCCTACAGTTACTTTTCTGAATAGACCAAAACCCAGATCATTTACAGCAAAATTTTATCTCCAGAAATCTATTTATAACCCTTCTATGAGCTAAATTCCAAAGATTTTTTCACCATTTAAGGACATAAACCAGAAAATGTGCAAACGGGTGGGTTCCACTTTGCTTCACACCCTGGACAGCAAGTCTCAAGGGAAATGCTCTTTATTTGTATGCTGTACACACGAGGGTGTGGAAACATGTAATGTTGTTTCCATTGCCTGAAATCTTTCCCTAATATTTTTCCCCACTGCAGCCTGGCCTGACCCCAGGAGTTACAATTTCAAATGCTCTCATCAGCATGAAACTGGATAAGCAGATAAGGTTCAGCAGCTTCTCTTCCTGGCTTATGACACTGCAAGCCTGTAAGCAAATGCTGTCATCCCATGTTTTTGTACACACATGACAACTTCACAGGAAGGCTCTGTCTCAGCTGCATCAAGCACAGTCAAATCTGCAAGCACCCAAGAAATTCCCTTCAGATATGTCAGTGCAGTGTCACTGCTGGCCCGTCTTCCACCTCATCCACTGGGCTTCAGTGGCTTTATACCCACAACCTAAAGAAATTACTTCAGAGTATAATACATATTTGTGTGGGAAAAGAAAGAAAACAAAACATAAAACCAAACAACAAAAAACAGCAAATCAAAGGAAAACCCCAAACATACAAAAAAAACCCCAAAGTTATATTTTTTGCTGGTAAATCTATCAAAAATAAGGTTTTAACCAGTGCTTAAACTTGGCATTTGACATTACAAATTCTTTATAATTACTAATGAATTAAGCCCCAGCAGCCACATGAGCTAAATACAAAAAAGCATAGATTACTCTTTACGTGAAGATACAGAAACAGACACAGAGCCATTAAGTGACTCACCAGGTATTTATGACCACAGGAAAAATTTCAAAGGAGAAATTACGCAGTGGCTGCGTTTTCCTTTCTCTCTTCGCCCCTGCTTCCTCAGTTATTTGCTCCTGCCCCCACTGCAAGCCAGCAGGACAGTCCCCACAAGCACTTCTTCCTGGCTTCAACCCAGAATTGCATGCACACTGCCATATGTAGGATCTTCTGATGAGGACGGGCCCCTATGCTTCATAGACAGTGTTTTCCCTCTTCAAAGGGTAGACACATGGGGCAGGGAAGGAGAGAGAGGCATCAGTTAATGATGGTGATTCCTGGCCATAGGTGCAGGAGGTGGGTGCCCCAGCTTAGAGCCACCCACCTCTCCACTGGGAAGCTCAGCAAGCCTGGGCACTGCCATACCTGGATGCACAGCAGTTTTGTGAGACAAAGCAGTAGCCAAGAGGTTTACAAGTGAGAAATTCCAAAAGGCTGCATTCTTCAAAGAGGTTGCTAGTTGATGCTTGGGAAGAAGGACACAGTAGAGATCACATCGCTAATGCTGGTATCTGCTTGGCAGCCAGACTGCCCACCCTGCACCATATATAAGCGCTAAGAACAGTTCCAAAGAAACACATGAAAAGAACCACTTCCTTATGCAGGGTGTAAGCCATACAGCTAACGTATCAGAGCTAGCAGCTAAATAACAGTGTTATATGCCCTAACCTTCATGGTTAATCAAATCTGTTTCAAGAAAAGTAGCAGCAAGCTCCCCCAGGGGTGGGAGGGATCCCAAATTACAATGTACTGAGCACCCTTCCCCACTGTGCTAGCTGAGCTGTACAAAAGCATCAGGAGAGGCAAAAAGAAATTGTTCCATAGTTCAACTGTCCTATGACCTCAGTGTTTCACCCAGAAAGGTCAGATCTAATCTGATCTTCAATGCCTCCGAGCCAAATTTCAGCCTTAGCCAAATCCTCAACAAACCATCTGGACGCATTCAACAGCTACAGCTCCCCAGCAAGCACCACCACCTGAAGAGTAAGTGCCAATACATAGAGAGATGACTTGCTTCCAGAACAGTTGCCCCCAAAATCCATTCCCAGCAGGTTGTGGGGCTTTTAACCACCCAGGAGCTACAAACAAACCCAGCAAACCGGCCCCTGCACATGCATGCTTCTGAAGGTGAGAGCTCTAATAAGAAGGAAGCAGCTTTCTTGTTACAAGCTGCCAGGGGGGAGTTGCTAAGAAGAGACAATTTTTAAAGAATAAAAACTTGCTTTGAAGATAGGCTCCCACTCTTTGCAGTCACAGGCCTGTGTGCCTCAGGCTTTGTACACCTGGAGCCCGATCCTGCTAACTCCTCATAGAGTTCCTCTCAAAGGCAATGAAAGGTTCACAGGATTGTGCTTCTCATTCTGCCCTGTTAGTTACCTTTTTTGGTGCTTTCTCTGACACCCAGGAGAGTCCAGAGAAGCATAGCAGATGAACAGCTAATTTTGTTCTCTTGCCCCTCTGTTTCTTAGGTGTATATGGTTTCCTGTCCCCCTTTGCTCACACACATCAGGCAAATGTACCAAGTTGTACACTTGGCAGACAGGAGTTAACAATTCCACTGAACTGTAATACAAATTAAAACTCATGCAGCCAACAGCATAGGTCTCAGATAGATAACTACTATTTGTCCTGCAGGAAGGGAATCCTACAGGCTCTCATTTTCTGCTATAAAATGATCACCCCCATAAGCAAGGCCACTCCAGCTGTATGCAAGGAAGGGGGAAAAAAAGGACTTCCAGTCAGGCCCTTAATGGATCCTCCCTGGCATTTTTCTCTTCATATGACAGAAATTACCTCCTCCCCCAGCAAACCAGCGGAAAAGCCTTGCCTTTTCCAGTGCAATAAGTGGCACTGCACCCTAACCCTGTATGGGTCCAGACGGATGCTGACCAGCGTGCATACATGCCATGTGTAGTCCAATGAATGAGACCTGGAATAAGAAATTTTCCATCTTAATGCACTTTGATTTTCTCTCTAATGCTAGCCAGAGGAACTTACAACCCCTCTTTCCCTTCAGATCACGCAGATTTCAATGCCACTGTTGCATCATCTATCAGTGTTGGACTGGAAATAACAATCTCAAAGGAAGTTACCCCTTTCTCAGGCCACTCCATGTCCAAATAATGTTGTGAGTGTACAAAGTAGCAGTTGTAAAAAAATCCCTTATTTAATGCTTACATGCTTACATCACTCACTCTCAGAGAGTATTGAGACTACACAGGACTCCCCTTGCACCAGAGCCTGCATCCATTAATGATGGTATTGATTTCACCAAGACTAATCTGTGAATGAAGATTGTGGAATTGATCCTCCTGTCATTGCATGCCACAACAAAGGGGAGTTTTTAGGAAATACAAATTATCTCAATTTAGTCTCCTGTTCACAGGCATCTTACCCACAGTGTCTCCCCTCCCATCATGACTTAGATATCAATGCATGCAGGTTTTACTGATGAACAAGCCTCCCTATCAAAAAAGTCTCCCAAAGAAAGGCAGACCTATACTTTTTCAAATACCTGGAGAAAAGTTCAGCCTCCAGCTTTTACCTTAAATTCAATTTAATTAAGAAGATGGACCAGTTCCTTGAACCATCGCTCCATTTGCAATTGATGTTAAAACAGCCCATTTCATTTGTTTTGGTGCATGGTATATGTAGTTTTAGGATGCCATCCTGTCTCTCAATGGCAGGAGAAAAAGGCATGAAACTTGCCTGTAAATGCATATGCTCACAGAGAACCTACTGCTACATTTAATGAGACAGAGACAGAAGGGAGGTAGGGTCCCAGGGCTGATGACAAATCATACAAGCACAATCACTCACAGCATGGTATCTAAAATAGACAAATTATAATAAATACACAGTTATCACAAAAGAAACACTCTGCCTCCTTATTTTCTTTGAGCTGCTGCCAAGGAGGGAATGTGTTATTTTCACAAATTATTCTCTTGTATGCCTTTTAGCAAGAGAAACCTTCCCAACAAAGCAAAACTCCATTGAAATTGCATACTCTAAAAAGAAATACTCTTCTGGAAAAAAATTATATATACTTGCCAAAAAGTAATTGTTCAAAGTGATCTTGCCCATTTTTCCAAACAATATGTATGAGAAAAATCAATTCTATCACTACAGGTCTGGCCAGAGTTTGGTCAATATCTGCTGCTCCCAAGTATCCATTTGCTGCTAACTTCATCCCTCCCTTCATTCTTTCCCAACTCTTTCTCTGAGAAATTCCCTGCTATGCAGAATATCATGCTATCAGCAGCCAGCCTTGCACAATGCTTACAAACTGTCCGAGCATGTCAAAGGAGCTGGGAAGCAGAGCCCGCTCGCTGGCTCTCCCTGGCAGCACTCTGACTGACACAGACACAGGCTCGTAAGAGCTCCGGTCCTACCCAAGCACATTTTTCTCTCCCTTTTAACAGGAAAGACAACATCACAAAAAACATTCTGGCAGTACACTGCCATGCATGTTGAAGGCTGAAAACAAAAAACGGATACCATCCATTGTCAACAGTACTCCTATGAAAGGCTGCCATGACAGACATCTGCTCAACAAGGATCTGATCAGTTACATTAACCAGAGCTTTACTGTATCTGTATCAGTTACAGCAGGAAGACTGCCTTTACAGTCGGGCTGCCCAGAAAGGTATTAAGTTGCAAAATGAAAGCATTTCATCAGCCAGTACTACATTAAGAGCTTTTCCATCGCAATTCCTTTAAAAAAAAAAAAAAAAAGGACAGAAAAGAAAAAAAAAGGTGTGTGAGGGGAACACAGCACACAGATTATTGCTCTAACAAGCCTGCTGCAGGAGTGGAAACAGCACACATCCTGCCCTGCACCCAAAGCCTTGCTCACAGCACCTTATCATTACGGTCCATTTGGGTGGGCAAGCATGCACCCCCTCTACCCACCCAGCTTAGATATCTCCCTTAGTTCACCTCAAACATCTGGAAAAGGGAGGCATAGAGAGAGGAGGAGAGTAAAAATAGTACCCAACTCTTTCGCACTGTTCTCACAACTGGTTAGATTTCGCATGCTGCTTAAACTCTAGCCGTAACACAAATGCAGTCAGACCAGCTCGTTCCCAAACAAATACATATCTTAAGTCCTTACCTCTGGCTGAAAAGTTTTCAACTAGTAGGAAGGAAATGAATAACTGGCTGCTTGGGCAGGAGCACAGCAAGAAAAGCACACCAGCAGCCTCACACACAGCCCTATTCAATAAAACCGCAGCTTTTCCTTAGCCCCTCCCAAAAGTCAATGCTAAGTGAATACATATCCCTTATGTTTACAATTGGCAGGCAGCGGTATGCATTGTCCTCAATTTATTCTAATAGGCAGCCAATGACTGTGCACAAGCCAAGGTGGGTTCAGCCTGCCTGCAGAGATGCCTGTCATTCCCTAGGCATGCTCAGGAAGCCACTCATCAGAAAACCAAGACCTAAAAAGCTCCGAAAATTCGTGCAAGCTGCCAAAACTGTCTTGCTACATGCCCTTTTTTGGTTATCCTTAGCAGGGCCTCTGAAAGTAAATCCTCTGTCAGGAACAATCATAAGAAATGTTAATCTTGGAGAAAGAGGTTGTCTTGTTGGACACAAATGGAGCTTAAAAAAAGGAAATACAGTGAATGGAATGGGACACAGTAAACATATTTACTTTTTGCACCAGTTTTTTAAAAAATAAATAATTTCACCACAGCTAAACTTTGTTTTTTTGTTTTTTTTTTTTTTAACAAGGACCACATGTAAAAGGGAACAGAAAACATTCTGCAGTGCAAGCTTGATTCTGCAGAAAAAGAGAGACACCAGTGGGAAAGGCACATGAAAGATGAGTTGGCAGGCTTAACAGCCTGTTTCCATTTCAAATAGTACAACAAAGGTTACATATAGAATATCCGTGTTCTGAAAAATAACTTTTACAGGGATTAAGAACTTTGATGATGATATTTAGCAAGTTGGACAAATTGGATACAGAGGTTTAGTTTATAAGTATACAGATGTTTATCTAGACATTAAAACTATGAGGATAGCCCTACATCTCCATATTATGACCAACACTTTTCACTGCCTTTGAATACCATAGATAAAGTAAGCTTGCATTAATTTTTATATTTGTTTTGCTTTACCAATTGCACACTAACTTCACAAATTATGCAGGCAGCTTAAAAAAAAAATGAAAGAATGGATGCAGACTGATGTTGGAAACAAAAAAGCTGCGTAAACTAGTTAAAGTGTGAAAACAAATGTGAAAACTATTGCCTAGGAAAACAGCGCAGTACACAGCTCCTAACATGCACACATACCAGACACTAAAAGAAGGCTGCAGGAGAACTGCTGACTGCTCTAAGGGAACAGAATTCCAGACCAGCAGACATTCTGCAGATTCATATTTGACAATAATATGTACAAAACTGGTTAGGAGAAAAATATGTGTAACATGACTTTGCAGCTGAAGGGGCTAAACTATTTTAATGCCTTTCTGGGCCTTTTTTTTTCTGGCCACTGGGCCCCGCAGATTTAGTCACATGTATAATGCAAGAAGGATTCAGTCCACACACAGTAAACTAATCTTTATAGCACCAAAAATAAAATATTCAGAACACCAAACCTATGCCGATTTACAGCAAGCGGCTATAAGGATTCTAGTGTCACTTTAAATTTCACAGTTCTTTTAAATGCAGTAAAAAGTGGTGCTTGTTTTTAGAAGCACTTTTTTAATTTTAACAACCCTTTGGAAACAACTTTTAATGCCATACATCTCCCATGATGGGGCTGGGATGCTTTTAAAGATTAAAAGTAACACATACAGCATATATGTAAACCTGCTTTGCACGATACACTGGAAAACGGAGGAAAAAAACTCCTTGCTCTCAGATCATTCCATTAACTACAGAAATTATTATCCTATGTGTCAATGATCAAATAGAGATACTGACATTATTTATGATGAAATTACAATTCTCCCGTGGATCTTACCATCCTCTACATTTTCAGAACATAAACCACTGAAGAATTCAGGCTGAGGTGTAAACAAGATTAAGGGATGCTGATGGTCAGAAAACTGAATTGGAGAATTTTCCAGTTAGGGCTGAAAAAGACCTTAAGATCAGGTAGTTCCAATGCTCCTGCCATGGGCAGGGATGCCTCAAACTAGGCTATGTCACCCAAGGCTCTGTCCAACCTAGCCTTGAACACTGACATGGATGGAGCATTTGAAGCTTCTTTGGGCAACCCATTCAAGTGCCTCACCACCCTAACAGTAGAGAATTTCTTC
>JBCJKH010054032.1:24031-39274 GCA_039877255.1 Loriculus beryllinus
TTGCCTTGGTTTGAGAAAAGTCAGTGTATTTGCTCAAAACAATTGCACTGTACATGCCCCTTTTTTGTAAATTTGTCTTTGAGTGTTGTTTTCCAGGCAGAAAAAATGGTGCCATCACCTACTTTTGCAGATGGGTTACAAATTGTACAGCTGCTGGTACAGGAATTTGGAGGGTGAGGCATATTCCTTGGCCTTGATTCTCCTCTCACTTAGACTGGGGTAAACCAATGTCAGCCTAATCAAATCAATACTCTCTGATGTAGCCTATTGTTACAGCAATGTGAGAACCAGGCCCCTTTGTGCTCCAATGCTAACGAACTATTCAGCTTCAGCAGTTTGGCTCAGGCAACGAGCAAAGGTTAGGTCTCCGTCATTACCTCTGGCTCAAATGAAAAACACCACTTTAGCAGATAAAGTCCATCTAAGTCCACACATGCCCATATTTGCAAATAATCTTTCTGATCTCCACTTAGGTCTCCTGTGCAGCTCTGGCTGCTATAACAGAATTCAACACTTGCAGCTGCTTCTCCATTCTCATGCCCCTAGGGATGGCAAGCCACAGAGAGAGAAAGACACCTCAGGCAACTGAAGGCTGTGCTTACTCAACAAAATCACGTAGAGATAGTTGGTAGGCTGCTGGTAGGAATACCTGATTCTGCTGGTGTTTGTTTCAAACTGTCCCCCTTTTATCCATGCAGCACATGTATGAAATAGCATCAGAGTCACCACTTTCCAGCCTGTTCATGATATATGTTATTGTCATATATATCCTTCTATCTCCTACAGCTCTGAAGAAGCTATAACTAGTTCAGGCCACACTCCATGCCTATGGAGAGGACTCAAATTCTGTTTCTGTATGGTAACGGACTTCAGTTCCAAACAGGTAAAAACCAGAAGGATAGAAAGCAAGCTTCCTTTTTAAAGATGGAAAACAAGGTACTGAACAGACCAATGCAGATTGACAAAGGTATATTCAGACATCCAACTCATATTTGCACAGTTAATAAGTCTTCCATCATTTAAGACTTCAGTCCAACGTAGTCCTGGCTCTCAGTGACTTAGAATCATAGAACAGTTAGAGTTGGAAAGGACTTTAACATCATCTAGTGCCAACCCTGCCCATGGCAGGGACACCTCACACTAAACCATGCCACCCAAGGCTCTGTCCAGCCTTGACTTGAACACCGCCAGGCATAGAGAATTCACAACTTCCTGTTAGATAGGAAGAAGCTTCAACACTGCAAGGGACACAGAGATAAGAGGCAGCAGAGAACATAGCAGAAGACTGGAGGAAAAGACTTGTTAGACCTCATCACACATGGCACTAAGAGGAAAGAGATGATGAAAAATAAATGAGCACCAAGCCTCTACTTTCACACTCCTATTGCTATTACATGCAGAATACAGAGCTGAGGTGTCCCACCTCAGAATGTATTAACCAGTTACACTTTGTGCCACCTGCTGAGCAAGTACAAGCACTAGTGAAAAAAGTTGTTTAAAATGAGATCTCTAGTGCCCTGCATCATACCCTGTCACCTTGTGTAATGCAATGGCAGAGCCACAGCTAGAAGCCAGCTGGAGATAGCTGTGGCTGTGCCAAAGTAACATGGTGGTTCTGCGAGAGGAGCATCAGTCAGAGTATATTCTTCTCTGTCTTACAGCCATGCAGTCCCTCCAGACAGAACAAGCCTTAACCACTTTCTTGGAAAAGACAGATTTCTGTCATTGCCACCAACAAGGAATCTATAGGAAAGAGGAGCAGGCACAGCAGACAGAGCCTTGACTGCAGTTTCAGGCATTTTGCTAAGCCAAAACCTCTGACTGCCCATGGATTTGTCCAGTGGAGGAAAGAAGAACGCAATATCTGCTCCAAAATAAAATTAGAAGGAAGAGAAAATGAAGAAACATTAGCAATATGGCTTATGTAATATTGGGAACTTGGTGTGCTCCTATATCCAGTTCTCAAATTTGGTCCACATCAGTCATCCAGCAGCACAGGCTCCCAAGCCATCTCATCCCAAAGCTAAAAGAGACATCACTGAAATAATGACTATTCCCACTGCAACATTGCCTGGTAACATCAGCCAGGATTCCAGCTCCCATGAGGTGGTCCTTCTGTTTACACCACAGCAGTTGATCGTGGGAGATGCTTGTACTTGTGGAATTTCCAAATATCAGACTATTTGTACACAGGCAAGACTCCATGCTAGCAATCCTGGGAAAGTATGAACTCCAGCAGGCTGTCTCTCAGAAGGATGCAGCACTTAGTGAAACCAGGAACATAGCAGAATGTCTTTCCTTGCCTGATCTCATATGGGCAGAGAGGGATAGTGGCTTTTTTTGCTAAATATTGAGCATGGCATTCGCTCCTCTCCAAATTTAGACACACCCAGCTTCCTCTTAAGAGCTCTGGGCAATGTCTCCAGACAGGCAATTTCCTGCAGCAGCTTCATTTAAATAAGAGTCAATATAAATTTTAGAATAGGGCTAGTTCAGAAGCCTCCATGCTATGTATTTTGAAATTGTATTTCATTCTACATTTCCTATCCTCCAATATTCCCAGTGTGTCGTAATCGTTTGTGTTGATGAAGGAGCATGACAAAATTCCTCAAGGTAAAACTATCAGGAGGCAGCTGGGGTTTTGAACTGCAGGCAGCTATGCTATTTGTCTATATAAGTTAATCATTGGTATACATGATGAGGTAACTACAGAAGTATACAGAAAAGAGGATTAACAGCTCATATGTTTCTTACAGTTCCAGTCTCCACTTCCTTTGCACTTCAAAACAACTGCTTCCAAGAGATAAAATCCCTGTGCTTTGCTCTGCAAGTGGTGTAGCCACAGTTCATGGCAAAATTGAGGTTGATTTAGATTGTTGCTTCCTGCTTTGAGCATATTCTATCAAATCTACTTTGGCTTGCCCTCTGTTCAGAAGGCAAAACTGAAAGTGCTAGGTTTAATTCTCTAGGCAGGGGTCACACATACCTGAAAAAGTTACTTTGTGATCTTCTGGTTCTCCCATGACCATGAGTTTGCTGATTGATTCATCAAACACTTATTAAAATATCTGATCTCCTAAGTGGCTCAAATTTCTCTTTGTCCCTTTCCAGAATGACCCATGTTCACCTTCTGTGACAAGCTGCGAACTCCTGAAGTTTAGTTTAACCCCCCAACCTACTGATATTTGCACATTCTGTTCAAATACCTTATCTTTTCTTATTATTTTAGATGAAAATCTTTTTTTCTTCGTGAATAATTCAAGATGGCAACTGAGAACAGAGTGCCAGCTCTATGAAGTACACTAGTAGCAACAAAAAAAATGCGATGCTGAGGAAATTATTCCATATTTTTCCCATTCACTCCTTTAAATTTCTGTTTCAAGTACTTATGATGATCTTCCTCTAATTCTGTTTCAAGAATAATGGAAATGTGATATTAATGCTCCTACTGGGTTTCTAGGACCTCAGAATACCTTTTGCAAATCATGGTATCTCCTCAAATACCACTTCCTCAAGCAATCCGTATAATATCAGGGAAAACTGCAATGCTCCTGTGTCTTCTTGCAGTGATAACAGCAGACACAAGAATCACTGGAATAACTGCTGTAAAGAAGAACTGCTTATCTTCTTTAGCAACATCAATGGGAACCTAATAATGCAAGCAGGTCACAGATTTCTATGGGTATAAAGCGTGTCCTTTGCCATCACACATACTCTGTGCACTGTATTTCTGACTTCTGTTCTACCACAAAAAAAATAACATGGGGCTGCCCATGCAATGCATGTTCAGCAAATCTCTCTCAAAGTAGATCTCACAAATTGGCTTGATAAAATTGAAATGTTTTTATTTTTGAAATGTTGCACTTTTCAATATTAGATATTTGAATTTTCAATATTAGATATTTTGAATTTTCAATATTAGATATTGAAAAGACATCTTTAAGACTATTTAGCTGAGCATTCATTAACTTTTCCTGTGAAGAAAAGAACTTATTCTTCCATTAAACTCTCTGGATTATTATATAGTACCCTTTATTCAGGCAGCACCATCACCACATTCTTCTAATTTCTATTACTCAGTCTCACAAGTCATTAAAAGCAATTCCCAGTGCTGCAAGCTTAGATAACAATGATGTAAACCAGTCACTAGTGGCTTATGGTAAATATCTTTACTATTTTCAGCCACGAAGACAACTTCCATAAACAAAAAATAATGAACTTCTTCTAAGCACAAATATAGAATGAATTATGCCTGCCTTTACAAAAGTCTTTTCATCTCTGTTAAATGGTTTTGGGTAAAACAGCACCTACCACATATGATATTAACCACCAAGATAAACATTCATACGCCTCAAGTTTGAGCTGCTTCTCAGTGTCAGAATGCATGCTTGAATTCCTAACTAATAGCTATTGTTTGGATTCATTAAAAGAAATATCACGAGTTTGACTTTTTCCAGAACCTAGCACACTATAGCATCACAGGCAAAAAAATCATAGCTGATACATTTTCTAAGAAACAGCTTTAGATTTTTGAGACTCCAAGTTGATCACGGGTCAGGAACACACTCCTGCATTTAGGTTGCTATCTATAGGATCCAACTAAGATTTAAATATTCCATATTTCATTGGAAAAACTAACACTTACTTGTCTTGGCTTCTGAGCAGTTGTATGTAATCGAATGCTTCCTCAAAATCAAAGTGTTTCCTTATACAGATGCTTGCAATGCAAATATCAAAGAAACAAACAGCATGCCGAAGTCCATGCAGTCTGATTGGCAACACTTCCCATCCCTGATCATATCACAGATAAATTCACCAGCCTTCACTGAGATACCAGCGTCTTCTCTGACAGACCCTGAACCAGACTACAAGACAGTTAAGCTGCTGGCTGCATTACTAGGCAGTAGGTTAGTTATACACACTTCAATGTATAGTTGTATATTTCAAACTACTGTCATCCTGCTTCGAGCATATGTCAGGAGCTCCTAAAATCACAGTGAGAGGATTTGCTCATTCTCCTCAGCCCACATAAGCAGGGCTTACTCCTCAGCACCGCACACAGCTGCATTCCCACTGGCATTCATTGTGCTCAGCACATGCCTGAAGCCATGAAGAACTGTTGTGAAACGTAAATAGTGTAAAGGAGCCATACCCTCCCTCACAATGGATGCAAGCTGTCCTACCTCATACCTGCGCCAGAGGCACCCTGAGCACAATACTTGAGCAGCGCTATGAGTCGGCAAAGTTCTATCCAAACACTTCTCTGAGGTGATCAAAGTCCCAGAAGTCTGTTTCATGGTAAGATCCAACATCTCAGGATTATCCTTGTGTTCATTATTTAATTGAAAGGAAGAAAAAAATTTTCAATTAAATGAAATTTCAGATATATCTTCTCCTGGCAATGGCAAAGGACATTCTAATTCCCCACTGAATATTAGAGATTCAGAAATAAAGATGAAAGCTAGAAAAATGTGCTTCAACTGCTCTCTTTTTTTCCCAGTAACACTCAAGAAGAGACAAAAAACTCCTGCAAACCACATTCCAGTGAAATTCAGAGGATATGTAAAAAACCACTCCAGAGGAAAAAAATTTAGCTCCTGCAGTAATGTTATTGATTCATTGCTTACTACCTTGGTCTCTTTTGGAAGCCACCAAGGATATGTAAAGAAGCACAGAGTAATATCCAGAAAAGTGTTTATCTTAAGCTTTTTGTTAGAGTGACCAATTTCCCTACTGCTTTTTCAATATATCTTCCAGATTTCTTGTAATTGATTATACAAATCATGCGATACAAGTTCTGGCTTATGAACACGGGCTTCATACGCTCAGAAGGATTAGCAAAAGAGATTGTGATTCATTTTTTTATCATCTCTCTGTCCAAATTCAATCAGAAAAAAAATATATCGGTGGCTACATACTGCAGCAGTATCGGAAATTGGACCACTAATTGTTGCAGGCCCAGGCCACCCAAGATTTGAAAGGATTTGGCAGCTTTCAGAATATATCACATGAGAGATTGGTTTGACAAACAAAACAAAAATAACCCAGATGGCTGCAATTCTCTCAGTCACAAGGCAATGCCTTCAGAGAGACTTTTACTCACACAGAAGCACTTTAATTTTTAAAAGGTCAGATATTTTTTAAATGGCTACCTTTTCAAAAAGATTTGCCTTGATCTTACTTTTACCAAAACTTGTGTTTTTCTCATGTTTTCAGTAAACAAATTTATGTGAATTCTATAGAAAAAAATCTCAAAAACACCTCACCCTAAACAATTCCAACCCCACAAGATCTTTTCCCAGCCTCTTTTTCTTGTTTTCCTCTGAGATATATCAGACGCAAGAATATGCAAATGCAGAGTACGTAATTTGTTGAGCTAGCCCAAGCATATGGGTAGTTTACTCACCAACCCATCTCTGAATTTTCCTATATCATTAGTTTACTGTCTGCTGCCTTTTTTTTTCCTAGCTGTACTTTTTCCCCCTGACTCATTCATGGAGAAAAACTATGAACATCAAGAAGAGCACAGAAAAAGAGTCTACCATCTTCCACAGAAAACCCTGATAATAACCAATGTCAGCTTGCTTCCTAGGCATCCACTTAGCTTCAGAGCACCCTCCCTGTTCAAATTCATACCTTTACAAGCATCCTTTTCCTTCATGATGCTACAGGCTCATATTCAAACTCTCTGGGCAGCCTTTATATACATACAAGGCTGGAACATCTGAAATACAGCCTCAGAAGGAGACTCAGACTTTTGACTCAGAGTAATGACTTTGGTACATGACCACATGCCATAAGCAATGGCTTAGAGTAGTTATTTGTTTTGAAGCACAGATTTACCCATTCCTGATTATTTCTAAACAGTGCTAGAATTTTACGTGCAATTGTTCTTTCCAAACATCATCACAGATGCTGCTCTTCTTTTTCTTGTTGTATCCATCTGCATGTCCACAGATATGTTCTCTAACCTGAAATTTCATTCATCTTTCTTTGTTACCTTCCCTGGCTTTATAACTTATAAATATTCTCAAACAACCACTCTCTGTAGAGACAGGATCATCAGGGTTCCCACCAACTGAAATAATTTTTAATCTTTCTGGTGCTTGTATGGCAGTCAGAGATATTAAGTTCACATATGACTAGGAATGCATGGATGGAAAAAGACATTTACAAAGCCTTAGCACCTTTTAAGGCTGCAGAAGACATCCAGACTACTGATATTAAATGACATCCTGTCCATTATATTACTGTCATGATGTGCGCAGCATGGACACAGGAGTCAATCTGAGTGCTGCGATTTGTGGAAAAGTAGATGAGTGGTGCAGATGGCGCAGTCATTAAGTCTTTAAAGAGCAACAGCAGTTGTCAAAGGTCGTTGTCTGTCTCTGCTCCAAAGAATCCACTGGCCTGCAGCCCTTGTCTCAGTAATTACAAACTTCCAACAAAGAGGTGCACGCTGGAGCAGGCTAAGCATGATCAATGCCCAGGAGGGTTGAAGAAAAAAAGTCTTATTATGGCTGTTTAAAGAGAAAGCACTAGCAGAAGCTAATAGAAATAAGGATAGAGAAGGAAGAGAAAAGAGGCAGCCACACTCCCTGGATGGACCTGCCAAGTGGTTGGAAGTAAACAAACCCAGGTTTGCAGAGCAGTATTTTCTCTTTCCTGTAGCTGAGCATTTATCGTGAACTGTGCCATGAGCGCAGTATACACATGGTTTGGGTTTGAAAGTAGCTTTGCAAGATACCCATGTTCCTTGCTTTCACCATTCATCATGAAGCCCTCACAGGACAAAACAATAATCCAGAAAGAACAAGAACCAAGGCCTGGAGACGGCACAAATCAGTTTGTACAGAACTGAAAGAAGCTATGTGCGAGTCCCATATCTCCCCAGAAGGCAAATGGAATCAGATCCTGAATCCCAGAAACTTACTGAAATGCCACGTGTAGGCATACAACCCACAAATCCAAACACAGCCCAGGAACAGCAAATTTTAAGGTTAATGGGTTTCTGAAGCTCAACAGAGCAGCTAGATGTGCAAGACTGTAGGACAGTTACTGAAAACTAACAAGTTACATAGTGTAGTATTGTACAGTGTCTCCAGTGGATACAAGAAAGAGTTTACAAATACAGTCTTAGGCTTCATATACAATAGGAATAAATCAAGTCAAGCAATTCTCCTATTTAATATACTCAAGCTCTACTTGTTAAAGTACCTTAAAACACAGTATTTCATTCCTGCTGTCATCACTACAAAGCCACCATGCCTCTTTCCCTTCCCACAGGGGCACAAAGCTTTCACATAAACCGTTTAAAATCACATAGTTCCGCTTCTTCTGTGTTGCGGGCTCCCTCTGGATGCAACAAACACCTGGGAGATGTTTGCAGACCCAACCAGACCAAGGATATTCTATATACAGCACTGTAAGTAAATGAAAACATGTAGATAGCAATGTGCCTCAGGCCACAGTCCTTAATGAGGTGTCAAGTACCTCAGACCTCACACCTAGCCAAAGCGCATTTGCTCACAAACCAAGTCCACCCAGGGAGTATTTTCTGCCTAGAGAATAGCAGCAGATACTACAGCCAACAGGCTTTGCTCAGCCAAGTAAACACATAGGAGAGTGGAGTTAATTTCCCTGTAAGGGCTTTTGTGCTCCCCAGACATACTAACAGTAAGTTTATCTACAACACAGGGTGTTCAAGGGAAGAGGCGAAGGTTTGCAGATATATTTCGGTGGGAATAGGCACAAAAGGTCAATTATCAGATGAATCATTTCATTAAGGAAGCTTAAATTTTTATTTCCATTTAATGCTGTTGGGCTTCCTCTGTGTTACAGCAGAAGTAAATCTCTAAACCTGACCTGTATTGTAGATGAGTGTAGTCTAGTCCCTACTCTAATTAGCTGGAAGAAATCTGGTAAGAACTAGGACCTGAAGGAGGAGAGCAGAGATTTGAATCAGTCTCTCCCACATCCTAGTACCTTAGCAAATCTCAGTCTCCTCTAAACAGCTTTTGTTGCCAAAAAGGAAATGCTCCAAAATTTTGATGCAAAATTATTTTGTGCTGCTAGAGTCCAATGCATAACCAGAGCATCAGGGTCAGAAATATCATGTGCTTACATTGAGCAGTGCAGCATACGATCTATTTCTTAAAAACAATGGCTATTTTCTTGCTCCACAGATGCTGATTGCTCAACCCCAGACACCTATTTTCCAAGTTACAAAGATGGTGTGAGCTGTTTATGCTGGTCACATCCTCTGTGTAAAACTTTTATTACTTTCTTAGCTTTTTATTGTTATGTATTTGGCTATTGTAGTGCTCAAGTGTGGCTAGCCCACCTTAAGCAGTGTAAATCAAGTGGGACAGTAGTGAGTGATGAAGGATTTTACAACTCTGAGGAACTGGCTGAACTCTTTCCCTCTTGTTTTAAAGCATTTTCTGAAGGTGTAGAATATTCTTAAGCACATGGAAAACTGCATTTTTGTCTTGCCTGTGTATGGACTCTCCCAAGATTATTTTCAGCTTTAATTCCTTCCTTAAAAAACATGCAAGCAAACATGACAACTGCAGAGAACACAGATTCTAATTCTCTAGATACAGTATTCTCTCACCCCTCCTCCTGGCTAAATCAACAGCAAATACAGACTTTCAGGCTGAGCTGAAACTCACATTGATGAGCATCTGTGACTTACAGGACTTTTCAGGTGGTCTCCCATCCAGACATTAACCACACTGAAACCTCATATGGCTTTTAAGAAAAGGTGCATCCTGTCCCAGCAAAGATCAGCTCTCTGAACACCCTCAATTTTATTGCATACCATCCACCTTTTTTTTATCTTCACTGCCCTTGTTTCTCCTGCATCACATCCAGACCCGTTTATACTCACGCAGACGCCAATAGGACCCCACATAGTGCGTGAAGGAGACTGGAGGTACACATCACAGAGTTAGGACTTCACTATCAATTTAAATTTCTCCAGAGCATCACTCAGGCCTTACAGGGAGCCTCTAGGCTCAGCAAGTCTCTCTTTAAACAGGAATTAAAAAAACAAGTGTCTACACTTTGAGATTCCAAAGAAACCATAACCCAAACACAGCTTCCATTCGAGCTTGCAGAGCCTGGACCAGTTCTTTTAATTACTGTAAATTTATCCTGTTAATAAAAATTTTGTTTCTTCTGCTCAATCCCAACACCTTGTTAGCTCTTCCACACCTATCCACTGCATTAAAGAATCAACTACTAAAGCAACTTATTTTACAATCTTGAACATACCAAGCTGAGAAGTATAGCCATCTAAAAGAGAAGAGACATACTAAGAGGAAAGTGAAACCTTCATGGAGATTTCTAGCTCTACTGAACTCAGGAGGTGAGCTGAACCTGAAAGAGACAAGTACAAAACTTTCCATGATTAAAGAGATACAGCTTTTGGTGGGCAGCTGTTTCTGCTTGACTACACCATGTTTTAAGTGAATGCACAGCTTTTAATGTGAGGCTTGCCCTATGAAGTCACTGGCCAGAAAAGCTTCTTTCACCTTCAAACTGTTCTTTATTATGTAGTGAACTGAGGGGGCTTGTTCCCAGATCAGTCTATCAATCATTTAGCAATTTATTATGACCAATTTTAAATAATTTTTTCCGTAAGTGGAAGTTGTACAAAAAAAAAAAGGCAAAAAAATAAGAAGCAAGATTTCATACAGGCTTAAAGATATCCTACAGATTTTTACCCCTTCCTACATCCTCCTGTGCCCTTAAAGTGTGGAAGAGTCACTATTCCTGCACAAGTAATACATGATGCTCAGAAGCAGCAGAGGCAGAAAGCCAGACTTACATAAGGTAGTGCTAGGAATAAACTAGGAGAGCTCTTATATTAAAAAATATCTTTACTGCTGACTCTTATAGTTTGAAAATTTTAGCAAAACTGGATCATTGTTTTCTTATTCCTCTCCCTCCCAGTTATTATGCACAGGGAGTTTTGCACATCCAAGTTTCTATGAATAGTCTTCTGCTTGTTGTTGTAACCCTTCATGTATACCTAAATACTTTCATTCACTCTTGCTAACCTAATCCTTCCAAATGTGTGGGAGGTTTGGAATTCTGTCATACTACAAAATCTTGTTGGCTTTACCCATTCTTTTTCATGACAAACCAATTGTTAGGATCTTGATCTCTTTAGCTTCAGTTTTCATTTCACAATTATGGGTAGTACTACACCATGGAAATAATTGCTTAAAAGGCTGAAGTCCTTTGCCCCTTACAAAATAACAAGCCTTCTTTGTTTCCAAATTAGAAGAGTAACAGAAACTTTGAGTCTTCAAACAAGGTGTAAAAAATGCCATGAGTAGCGGTGTTGGAAAAATGGCCACTGTGGCACTTAGTAGAGAAAATATGTCATCTTTTGTGATGCAAAAGGGAAAGAAAGAGGAGGGGAGAAGCAGAGAGATGAAAGCCTGTTTGGATTCCCTGGCAAATAACATATTAAGCCATCCACACTACCCCAGGACTGCTTTCCTCCTCTCTAAGAGCTGCTCCTCTACCACCACCTCCCTAGATATGTTGTGCAGTTGTGTGGGAAGCTGCTGAGGGGAAATGGAAAGGCTTGGGCTGTTCCTTTTCTCAGGATTCACAGACAAGAGCTAAAGAGGTTGAAACTACAGACTGCTAGCACAGAAAAATAGGCCACAAAGTCTGTCTCATCATATTCCTGGAGGTAAAAAGGATGACACCATTCTTTGAGAGTAATTGAACAAAGTCAAGGAATCAGAGCTGGCATTTCACATACTGCTTCAGAAAAACAAAATCCTTTTGCAGAATCTGAGTATTAATTATTCCCCCTGTCATTAACTTCGGAAAGTCCCACTTGAAAGCATGCATAATTTAAAAAACAAAACAAAAAAGCAACCAACAAAAAACCCTACCAAAACTAGCTTATAAATTCTACTTTTAGTTTGAAATTTCATGTAAAAATAACCTTGGTGGCAAATGCTGCTGCTTGTACAGCTTAGATGGGAAGGCAGAGAATAAACAAGCCACCCATGGCTTTAGAGTTCTGTATACCAGTGTCAGCTTCACATCTAGCTCGTCTTGCACAACATTTTCCATTACGAGACACCCCCTTTGCTGTAGCTTTTAACTTTGCTCCATACTAGCTATTTGACTAGAAGTTTCCATGCTATGCATCTGTGTCATGCTACCTGATGACAACTTTTGGGTTGTTTCTTGGTTTGGTTTTTTTTGGGGGGTACGGAGGGTATGGTTGGGGGTGTTTTGTTTTTAATAAAAGAAAAAAAATAAAAATAAAATAAAAAAGTCTTGTTTCCAAAAGCTTGAGGCAAATATTGTACCACAACAAAATTTTAGACCATGAAAAATGTTCTTACGGCTATTCCACAGAGAAGCTCCAAGTTTCTGGGCAGAAGTTTCACATTTGATAAAACAACAGACTCCACATTAGGGCTTTTCCCATCTACATGGGAAATTGCCCTAATTCAATTCACTCAGTCTTTCAAAGTGGGGGCTTGACTATCACAGCATGGTGCTAACAAGAATCTGACTGCATACAGGAGTTCCTTCAGATTGTCTCTGTGAAAGAGATGAGATAAGGAAAGCAGTCGTGATCACTTTCACTAGGCACAAAGCATAGTTTCTGACAGCCGGGCCTGAGCTTCACCAAGTACAGAAAAAGCAAAGAAATTATAACTCAGTCTCAGAAAACCTGTGCCAAAACTGTTATGCTCAAACTATGGTTAACAGTAATAACTTCTTCAGTCCTCATTCTCAAGGTCCATCTCCTCAGGCTCATAATCAAAAGGGGGGTTTTTGTTTGATATCTTTGAATAAATTCCATCTTCAGAAATTTCAAAGCATGGAAGCTGCCACTTTCCCATATCCATCCCTTTCTGCTTTGCTACCACTGGCTGCTCTAGGCTCTACCACAGCCCAGCACATGCCTGCTGGCTTCCTGAAGGCATCTACTTTGCCCACATCTGAGTCTTGCAGCATCAGCCCCTATCCATAAGCTACTGTGCAAGCTTAGCAGTCACTACTCTTCCAGAGATTTTAGGGGTTTTTTCCCCTCCCAGGAGAGAGAGATCTGCTCCAACAGTAAAACATGGAATAGTTACAGTTGGAAAGGACCTTAAGGTCTTCTAGTTCCAATCCCCCTGCCTAAGCAGCATGGAGCAAAGCAGGAAGAGAGAAACAACACAAACTTTATTTCTTGGACCGTTAATCAGGAATCTTAAATTATGAGTTTGACAAACCCATCCAACCAGCCTAGAATGAGATCTGCAAATAACAGTGAAAGGAAGCCTTTGGCTACGTTTGCCAAATGTAAACATTTGCTCTTGTTCTTCTTGACCAGCTTTCAAAATCATTTCAGCTGCAACTAGAGGGCTGGAAATCGATACAATTGCATACTTAACCAGTGTTTACAGTGACTGGGAAGATAGAGCTATAATCTGTGGTTCATGCTTCTTAAACCAACTTACAGAGCACGTGTCTCAGAAGCATGTTTTTAACTTATGGCAAAACCAGCTAATCAGTGATAAAAACCTGAAATACTTAAAAGAACTGTCAGTGTCTCAAGTTCTGGCAACATACATAGGCACAATTCAATTCACTCAAGGCCCTGAAGTTCAATTATGACTTTTCTTGGGTGTGAACAGAAAGATTTGTCAATTTTAATCCTTCCAGCCAGCCTGGCTTTTGCTAGGCTCAAACTGAATATGTTGCCAGAGTCAGCTAAGCTATCTGGCTAGGAAAATAAAAGTAAGGATGGGATCAAGATGCAGCTGTCATTACCAGGGAGTCATACTCTGTTTTTCAATACCTCCGAATTATACCTCTCTACTGACACAGGAAAAGAAATAATTTCTGTAACTTCCAGACAGATCTGCACACATACTTTGGGTTCAGTAATTCAGACATTACAAGCATTATCTTCCTAAGGAAACCAAGCCTTGGCCTCTGTGTACAGCCATACAGGGTAAATGCTGTCTCTAGAGGCATCCCTTGTTCTGTGAAACTGTTTTAGGTCAGCTCAAGATACAATTTAAACCAGATGCACCCGTGAGGTTTACACTCACAAGCCGGCACCACTTTGTTCCAGCCCATTTTAAAGTTCCCTTTGCCTCCCATCACACAAAAATGTCACTGTTGATGTCATCAAGAGCAAGTGTAGGGAGTAAGCTGCATATCTAGCTGGAAAAATCGTAATAGGAATAGCCTAGTTTAAGGCTAACACTGCTGCAGAAATCTTTCCTTTCACTTCTGCTGACTGTTTAATGTTTAAACCACACAACCCTAATTCTGTGTTACGTTGTTTCTTACAATATATTTCTGATTTGGAGAGCAAGCAATGAGCCTGTTCCTTGTTTGGCAACAGTACAAAGTCACTTTGAACTAACAACATATTCTGTAATCTAGCCCCAGGTATGAAGTTAGCTACTGGTTGGACATAAAGCATGCATCTGAGCAGTACAGATCTGGCTGCATAGTCCTGGTCTGCACTGCTTTTAAAACAAACACAAACATGCCTGTTTCTGCTTCCACATACACCTGTGCAGCTCCCCTGAGCTCAGAGTGTGTGTAAATCAGAGGGCAGTCTTGAATTCACGTGGTCTGCACGAGAACTGTGCCTCATTCATTCCTCCCCCAAAGCCTGGAGGTCCATGCTGGACTGACATGCTAAACTAATTTTCTGGAATCTGCTTCTGTAGCCAGGCCTGCAAAGCAAGCCTGGGCTCTGGTCAGAGCGCACTGCTGCTGAACTGATGAGTTGAGACTAAGTGTTAGGGGTCCTGCCTACAAATACTCAGTTCCCAAGCAAAAGAGCAGTTTAAAATAGGGGAGAAGAGATACATTTTTGTTCTTGGTACATAAGCTGTACTAAAGCAGCTCTAGGCTATTCCTTCACTTACATATAACTCTGAAAGTCTATGGTAAAAGATACACCTAACACAAAAAAGAAAAAGTATTTTAAACACCTGAACTTACTTGTAGATATCCTTCTCCCTATCTCCTTTACTCTGAGTAGATTCTTCACAGACTTCAGCACCAGTACAAATTAAAAGCCCATTTTGATCCTCAACTGCAATTCTCACTACCACATGATGCCAGACATTATGGCTCTTGTCGGTTTAGGGTCCTCAGGAGTCTTTGGATTACCTCAGACATTTTTCAAGTCAAAAAAAAAAGCATCTCTGCTAGTCTGTCCTGGGAATACTCTCTGTACATGCT
>JBCJKH010054034.1:0-38551 GCA_039877255.1 Loriculus beryllinus
TGGTTTAGTGTGAGGTGTCCCTGCTTATGGCAGGGGGGTTGGAACTGGATGATCTTAAGGTCCTTTCCAAGCCTAACGATTCTATGATTCTATGTGAGCATCTGAGGAACAAATCAAAGCCTGGATCTTGAACACAAGCCCAACAGACAAGAGGTACCTTTCCCACTTGATGGGATGCAGTATGAGCAGCCGACTCACATCACACATTAGAGCAGACAACAAAACACCCCATCTGCCAAATTGCAAATAGAGAGGTTGGTTGTTCCCTCCTACCGGCGATTCACTCTGACACATGTTGGCAAAACTATGTGTGTGGCTTTAAATGTCACTACATCTTCTGTCTCAGATCTGCAGAAGGGTTTATGTGCTGGAAAGCCTGCCTGAATTGTCTAGTTGTATCAGCCCAATAAAAGAAGAGATCTCTTGCAGCACATCTTACTTCACTACTTCCCTCCATCCCCTTGCCAAGGCTGCTTTTTCTTTTTTGTATTTCAGGGAGAGTATTTTCCTCATCTAGCATTTCTAATCTGGACTTTGGGCCTGGAAATCATTGGCCGTAACTGCTAAAATGGCCTGACTCTTCCATCATGCTCAGAGGCAGGTTGTGTGCTCAGTAATATTCATCTATTTTTAAGAATCTTATAAACCTGAGTTATGAAATAGTCCAGGAGGGCCACTTAGCTAAATAATATTGAATTTAGTGATTGGATCCTTCTTTTAAGTGCCCTAGATCTTATTTACTAACAATGCCTGACTGAGCTTACACCTCCCACAGTTTGAGGAAATAAAACTGACTTTGTAGCATCCTGCATTTCCTTTTCTTCTGCAAAGATACCCTCTTGTTCCAGAAAACTGCCTTTTCCATGGAGTTCAGTAGGAACCAGATTGCAACTCTAAGTCTCACTGCTTCTCACGATGTCTCTTTATCACATTCACCACCCTTTTGGTGAGAAGCAGAGATTTTTCCTGCTGTTTTCAATGCAGAAAGAGCCACTACTGAATGAATGTACGACCTCAGAAGTATTTTAAAATGATACAATTACAATGACCTTCTGGTGCATATGGCTATGCGAATTCCTGGTAGCAGAGGCCCCATGATCTCAGGGAGTTCATAACTTCATCTCATAAGATATACAAGATATATCATTCCCCTGGAATAAGTGCTTCTCAAAACTTGCATTGCAGCACAGAAATGAGAAACTGACAGCTAATAAAAACTGAGATGAGTAATCTGGTTTCAGTGCTTAAGATGAGTGAAAGGGAGAGCACTAATAGAGGATGTGATAAAAATGCAAGGCTGCAGTCAGTCATGATTCACATTGGAGGATACGTCCTTAGAAGAGACAGAAAAATTCCTCTTAGAACGTTTTTCACTCCTCATCACTCCAGGCATGGTTAAGAATGCATACAGACACTGGGGTACTGCATGTAACCTTCTAATCTGAGAAGCATTTGGAAAAGAAAGACAACCTCAAGCTTCAGGTTAGAAATTTACAGAAGCCAAATGAAAATTCTTTGCCAGTAACTCAAAATGTCATAATTTGACTCAAGTCCCAGCTGCAATTCTTAACTTCCTGGGGAGGGTGACAATTATCCAAGATCTATATGTTTGATTTGGAAAGGCCAACTCTTTGGTATAATTCCCTTCCGCTGCGTAATCAATTGATGAGTCATGACCAACCACATATGGGTGTCTGTATAGATACATGTATATACGAACATAGCGTTACAAAAGATGTCGTGTATGCAGTATGCTTGGAGATTCTGTTGGGCTTAAGAAAGTACCTGTTCCTCTCTGAGCAATCAGTGGTCCTAACTAAAACTTAGAAATCAAACTCAGTTCTCAGTTTTCTGGCTTCAGGATGCTCCATCATGTCAGTCCAGGATATTTACAAGGCTGCATAATGCTGGAGGATGGGAACCTTGGCACAGCTGAATTCTCCACTAGATGAATAAGCTCTCTCTGTTGGATACAGCCTTACTGAGAGCCAGTATGACTACCACAAACTTGTCCAGGATGCAAAATATACCACTTTCAAGTCAAAGCACTTGGTTTGACCTTGCCTTCTCAAGCATTTAATACTCCTTGCTTTCCTCATCAAGCTAACTGTGAATTTTGTTCTGTTCTTGCTAGGTTTCTCTATTGAACCTACTACTTCAGCACTTGAGTCCTTCATAAAACTGAGGATAGGACAGAGCGTCGTATCACAGGACCAGGATGTTCTCAAAAGGTTTTTTTCCATGGAGCTGCAGAGGTTGGCTACCACTGATTCACAGCTAGCAATGGCCATCTGCAGCAGTCCAGAAGAGTTATTCTTCTCTCTTTTGTCCCCAGTGGTTCTCTGTTCTCTCTCTCCACCTACTGAGCTTGATGTTCTCTTTGGCAGATCTGGATTTCAAAAGGGTTTTTTTTCTCCAGACATTTGTCTACATCTGTGTCTTAAATAAGCTAATTTTCCCTCAATGGGAAACTTCTTAAATATGTATTTTAGTGTATTCTAGCTGTATTTTAAAGTATGCAGTGTAACAACATTTCAGTAGATACACAGTCACTACATTTTGTGGGCAGGCTGCTTAATTCATCCACATGAGTAATGCCCTGAGTTTTAACAGTGCATGGGAAAACACTTCTCTGGGGGACTCTGCTTTGCCATGGAGGAAAAAGATATGTACTCACGGGGCTCAGCTCAGCATATATCTGTTACCTCCACTGCACATGACTCTTAAAGGCTTGAACAGGATGTACTGACATGATTTAAGGGTGTAAGCCATCAAGAAAACAGAATTAGGAAACCCCCAGTTTGTGTTATAACCTTCATTACTTTCAGTCTAGTTGCACAGTGTAAGTTGCAGCATTTCATGCTAATCTGACAAGCCCTAGATATATGTGCTTAAACCAAAATCCATTACTGTGAGCACACTGGTATGGGAAGGTTCAGCATTAAACTCTGCTAATGAACTCAAGCAAGAAACAGTACCCTTTCTTGAGGTACTCAAACAAAAGCTAATACCAAGCTTGCCTGAATTTATCAAACTGTAGATTCATTCTATCCACACATCAATAGTGTTTGCATTCCAGTGAAGTTGCTAATATATTTGCCTTTGCTTTCTCTGGTCTCTGGACAGTAATAAACAGGACATTTACTCTTTGTCGTTGTAACCTGCACACAGCCTAAGCAGCCATGTAGAACATGTGCCAAGCAACATCCTTGTCTATCTCCAGCTCTGGGAGTGTCATCTTTGCAGGATACAGGTAGTCTAGATTTTGTTTTATCTGTCTTGAAAGCAACACACAGCTTCCAGCATTTCTTAATGGAAAGGATGACAGAAAAAACCTTTGGTGTAGAATCAATTGCAAAACTCCTATTTGGGAGGCAGAGGGAGGGGGGAGTATTAACCCATCCCTGGAATAGTTCAGTATTGCCTCAGTGAAAATCAGTCTGGGCTACTCAAATGACTACAATAACTTCTGGTGCTGGAATGGCTGCAGCACATGTTTTTAGCTACTATTACAATGAAATGTTTACAGGTTGTAATTCTCCCACTTCTCTCCACACAGCCATCACACAGGTGTGAATAAATAAAAATGTACCATTGTGAGGAGCTTAAAAAACCCCAATCCTAGAATATATTCATAATACGTATCTTTGCAAATACAGACAGAACAGAGAGCTTATTTTGTCTATCTGACGCCACTGCTCTGTCCCCTACTCTTTTGAGATGGGTTATCTATCCATTTCCCACCACTAATAACAAAAAAAGAGATGTCAACTGAACTGAGAAATACTGGCAAGCAAGCTGCCCTGTTGTCTTATCTGCTAATGCAGCACTAATGTGGCATGGCATCATTATCGTCTCTCTGCTCTGTGTCCACCGTTTCTGCTGCTTGTAATCTCTTGCTGCTGTACCTATTGACGAAGAGATTTTTTCCCCTGTTCCCACTCCTGCTCAATGAGCATTGTAATCATTTCTCCCATCAACAAGATAACCTGTGAACGCTGTACGAGAGCTGATGGCAGCACGGACTGTTAGACCTGCCTCAGCCTGGCTGGAAGAACAAGTGAACCACCCAGTCACAAGAAGAAAGTACAAGATTATGGTCGGGGTGCTGGGATGAGGGAAGGGCAGTTGCAGCAGGCTATAAGCAAGTGACAGTGCCAGTTGTGGAGGCTCAGTTTCTTGTCTCGGTAATGGGTGGATTTATTAGTGGTTATCAGTTACCTCTTCTGAACAGGCTCTTCTGGAACAGTTTTCACTGGAACATGTGTAAAGATACAGTCAAGACCCAGTGTATGCAGCACCCATCACCTACAGCCCCTATGCTGATAGTCTCCAGGGTTACTGTATTGAATTAGCTCTGGCTCCATTTTAGTTTTGTTCCTAATTTTGTCACTGGAACCAAACTGGAGGCTCTTGGAAAGAAGAGGAAAAAAATCTTGTGCTTAATTCTCACGTAAATGTTTCCCAATTGCAAAGAAAGGCTGCTTTAGAGAGTACTGCGTTCACCTACAGCATCTTTTGGAGACGAAACAGTGCAAGACCCACGATTACTGTCTCCCTGAATTAATTTCCACACTATAGTAAATATGCTGGTTCAGGCACACCTCACCAGCAAACCCTGTAGGCTGAGCTGCCTACATGGGTGTGGAGCTGAGAAGGAGAACTGTTTCTCTGAGCAAAAGGTCTTGCTGAATGTACTGTTTTAAAATGATGGAGACTAAGCGCTACAGCTTGCAATGGTCATGCAATCACAGTTTGTCTCAGTCATGTTTTTGCACAGGTCAGGCCTGGTTCTATCATCCTTCACTGCCACTTCTGTTGAGACAGTCTCTTGGCAGAATGACTGCTTTGGCTGTGCAGTAAAATGGGGCATTTTATAGGGAGGTGGAAATGCCATACAGAAAAAAGAAAAGAGAACTTGTCATAGAAAGAAAGTGGGAGGGAGCCTCTCCGACAAAGATAATAAACAGAACAGTCTGCAGATAAAATAAAGAGGCAAAGTCAAATCCTGGTTTATTGAGATAGCTCAGGAAACCGCCTAGAACAGCAAACTGGACAGCTTTTGAAGACCCACCGAAAAGTTGGAGTAGATAAAAACACATTCATTTAAAATGGAAAAATATTGTTCCCAAGATAATTAAGCATGTGGGTCTAAAAGGCACGAAAGAATGCTGCACTGACATAAAACAGCATGGAAGAGGAGGGACACATACTATATGCTTATACTTGTTGTGAGTAAGGAAATGTAGGACACAGACACTTGCTTGTATTAAGGCCCTAATAAGGTTCCAGAGTACTATCTCCAGTATAAAACTTCCCTATTCAACTACCAGATCATTCCTCTGAAATCAGAGATTTGGGTCAGAGTTTTATAGGAGTAACCATGTTATTTCTTTATCTTTACATACTTACATTGTGCCCTTTAGCTACCAACAATAACACCCACCTCTTACATGGCTTTTTAGCCACAGATTTAAAAGTACTTTGCAGAGGACATTCATCATTCATCCTCTCATTGTACGGATGGGAAATCCGCAGCAAACAGAAGCGAAGTGACTTGCTTCATCCTTTTATGACAGCAAGTGATAATTGGCCATCATTGCCCAGAAATATACATATATAAACGTATAGCTTAATATACATAACAGATCCCTTGGTTATCTACTGAGACAAGCACAAGGCAGAGCAGTCTGGAGTCAGAATGCCTCCAGGGTAGCTGAGTCAGTGAGCCCCTTTAGAGGGATGTGAAATGCTCTTCCCCTGCCCTATTTTTGCCTTCTGTATAGAGAGAACCAAGCAGGAGCTTTGCCTCTGCCCACACCTGCTCCTCAGCTCACCGGCAGCCACTGTGGTTAATAGCAACACGGTCTCTCTTCCTTGGGCTCACGTCTGAAGCCTGCAGATATCCTGCCCCATGTTCTTGCAATGGAAGCCTCGTGGCATCCTCTTCCAACTTCACGGTAACAACTTCCCTCTCCTGGGGCTCATGCCCTCGTTGGGAGCACAAGTTCTGTCCCACGAAAGGTTGCACAAGAAGGGATGTTCAGCTATGGAAATGTCCCAGCTTCCTAGGAAACACCTTACTTTAAATATTCCCCAGGGCTACTCTGTCACATGCTGGCAAATCTGCAAGACATTAGCTTGGAAGTCAGTCCTTAGTTTTTCTAAGGGGAACTTCTCACAGGGGCATAAGGATGTTTTTTCCTTCCTCCCTGAGGTCTTGCCTGCAGTATGATGTATTTTCTTTCTATTCTAAAATTTTCTCCCATTTTCTTCTGGATTTCATTTTGCAGTTTGCTCCCCTGCTCAGTTAAGTGTTCCTTCAAGATATCTCGGCTTCCAAGAGACATCTGAGGTGAGGCTCATCAGTTTTTCTTCAGAAGAGATTTATTTTGTACGCTCTCAGTTTTAGGCTCTGCTACAGCCTAACTGCAGGGGGTTCATGTTTAAATTGGGCTATATTCTTCTGGCTGCAGGAGTGGGCCTATGCAAAGGAAATGCACAAATCCATAAATAAGGCTTGGCACGACTTCACCGCTCTGCTTAATGCCAACATTTGCAACCTCTGTTTTCCCAAACCTCTTGCTTCCAAATCCCTGCACCTGCTAATTTGTTAATTCTGTTTTCAGTGAGTTTAGACTTGTGTATTCTTAATTATGCTAATGAAGGATAAACTATTTAAAATATTAACGTTTTGCAAACCTTAAGAAGAAAACAGTTAACAAATACCTTGCCCCAGGGTCTTCTCTGCTGGATTCACAGACCAGTCCAGGGCATTACTTTATCTCTCCCAGGTTCTCTTGAGGGGATGTCCCGTCCTCCCTTTTTCCCTTCTCCTCCCTCTCAGGTCTCTTCTGACACAGCTTCACTTTCCCTTTTTTTGTCTGATCTCTGCTGAGAGGAAGATCTTGCAGGTTGGTGAAGATCACTCCTTACCATGGAGGTCTCTACTAGTTTTTTTTCCTCTCTTGATACGGATCACCTCTCCTCTCCAAGGCTCTGTAAGGCTTTCATAGAATCATAGAATAGTTAGGGTTGGAAAGGACCTGAAGATCATCCAGTTCCAACCTCCTTGCCATGGGCAGGGACACCTCACACTAAACCATGTCAACCAGGGCTCTGTCCAACCTGGCCTTGCCTTCTGCTCTCTTCCAGTTAGCCCTCATGCCTGGAACCTGCTGGGAGTTACTGTGGTGCCACAGACCTCTGTTCCCCTCATGTCCTTTGGGCATCTCTCAGGCATCTCTGTCAGGCAGAAGAGTTATTCTGGCAAAGGAATGAGGCATGAGACAACGTGTGGTCCCTCGTGGCAGCAGCTGTGGCCTCTCCTCCCCAAGCATCTACAGTTTTAGCGCACCGTTGTTCTGCTTCCCCTGAATGAACATCGCTTTGCAGAACTGGTTTATGTTTTCCTGGCTTTACATAAAATGTAGGTCAGATCACGGCAAACGTACATCAAAATTGTGATTTACTGCACGTGGAACAGTGAGCGCTGAACACCCAAAGAAGAAAGGCAACTAATTGAGTGATTACTAATTGAGTAAACTCAGATGTTGAGTAAACATCTTCCTGCAGAATGTTTCTGTTCTTGGCTCCTTGGGGTTTCTTCCTATATGTGCATTCCTGATGTACCTGTAGCTGTGTTTTTTATGTGTGTCTTTCCTGGATGTCTACGCAGAGCTGCTGAATTGCAGATACACAACATGTAGGGTATCATTCTCAGCATCTCCCTGACAAGACAGCATTGTTTCTTACAGTACAGATGGCTCATGAGATACTGATCTCTTACAGTGGAGCAGCAATGCACTATCTGTAAAGCGACTCTGAAAGGAACTGTTTTGGCACTAAGATTGTGACTGAGGACAAACCACATCACCCAGTCAAGGCTGAGCAGGCCATGTAAGCAGCACCGCTCTTAGCAACGTATCAAGAGTTGTTTCACCCCAGGAAAGCAGTTTTCCCCAGGGCTGTGGGCTCTCATAACTGTTCACAGTCTGCACGACTAGACTAGATTACAGTCATGCCACGCTTGTCACATCCTTGGGAGTCTAGCCACATTCACTGGGGTTTATTTTCAGCCCTGAGCTTTGGGAATTCAATAATTACATGAGAATGTGGTGTTCTTCAGGAAAAAAAAGGAAAAAAAAGAAAAAAAAAAGTTCCTAGCCTCTCGGGTGTGAAGTAAAGAGTGTGAGTCACTGAGTGAACCTCATTGATGCAGAAACCAGGCAGAAAGTGTCCCACGTTCTCTTGGTTTAAAAATCTCATTAACTTTCAGACAAAGTTTGCAGATCTGAAGTATGGGGCAGAGAGGGAAGGAGCAGGGATTTAGAGCCTATGGACTTGGCAGTTCTACGACTGCTTGACTTGGGCATCCCAGATCTTCGCTGCAAGCCATGGCACCAGCTCCTCTAAGCCCTTTCCTGGCTGGAAAAAGCCCAGCATGGTCCGTGCAGTAAGGGATGTCTTTGTGCTTTCCCCTGGTACCAGGAGGTCAGTGGTATTTTGTACATTGACTCATGCCCACACACTTTAAGGATTGCTGCTCTGCTATTTATAAACCTAAAAGGGTGTTATCAACACAGTGCAGAAGCATCACTGGGTATTCTCCACGAAGACAGTTTTGTAAGTCCATTAAATCATGCCAGCAAGCTATCATAAACCCTTGTTCACATGTAGCACGAGAGGAACGCTTGGACTCAATCAGATAAAACAGCCATCAATTTAACACCACTTCTGGCTGAGGAGAAAGGCATATCTACACGTCTTCTTAGAGCCAAGGCCTGCTGAAGCTTCTCTACTGCAAGACACCTCTATTACTGCCATGCAGAGTTTAAAATCAGCTGAGAAAATGTTACACACTAGACAACTTTAGATTTAAGCACAGCCATAACTGTGGCTGCAGACAGAAATGCAAACAGTGTGTATATTACCAGACAAGCACTACTTTCAGATTCCTTTCCTTTTTCTTTAAAGTCCTGGGCTTAAGGGGCCCTCCTCCAGCAAATCCTTGCTTGTTAGCATGTCTGGTTAGGGCTCCCTGCAAAATAGAAAGTGTCATCACTCCCATTTTCCAAGTAAAGAAAAGCAGGAGACACTACCAACTCTTGACAGGAAGTGTAGGGCCAGAAAAAACCCTCCTTCCACTCTAGGCTCACACCTCAACCACTGACTGACAGCTGAACTACGTGTGGAAGACTGTAGAGGAGAGTCAGGCTTCAGGGTAGCAAAGCTGTTTTCCCTACTGATGTTTGCACTAGAACAAGGCACTGAAGCAGCAGATGCACAGCGATGATGCACTGCTAGTCTCTTGTGACAGGCACTGTTCTCTCAAATCCTCATTTTCTTTAGTCTTCCTCTTGCTTTTTTTTTTGGTCTTGATTTCTTAACTGAAAGCCTTCATCTATGATGGCTGTGAAGAAACTCTGATGCTTAGACAGCTACCGGAGTTAGCAGAGAGCCTGGGAAAGGAACAAAAGGCTCAGAGAGGTTTGAATGGTCCCATCCATCTCAGTGACAGGCTAATTCCCGGGCACAATGATCAAGGTATCAGTGCTGATTGCTAGTCCTTACAGAAGATAGGAGAAGGAAAGCTGCCTCCATGCTTGGGTGATGCTTGAAGATTCCCTCACCTACTCTGCCCTACCAAAAAGGTGATGCATGAACAAAACCTGTACAAGTGAACAGAAAGACAGCTATGCCTGAGGTGTTCATGGGAGCACAGACAGACAATTTAAATAACTATAACTATGCACACTGCTGCAGATCATCAGTGTCAGACATCACTTGAACACCGTTTTACCTGGCATATGTTACTTTCACGAGCAGAGATTGGAGAGGCATTTCCACCTTTTGCTTCTCAGTCTGACCCCAGTCCTAGACTCTGAACTATCTCCTGCTGCGAGGATGGTGATCAGAATTGTAATCTTCCCTTCTCAGAGTTATTTCCAGAGGAGGAGGTCTCCTGACATTGACTGGAGAGATGAGTATCAAACCAAGATCTCCACCGTCTAGCTACCCAAGATTTAGTTGCCTGCAAACCTTCAAAGGTCAGGAGGGCTGGGAATGACCTCCATAACCAGGTCAGCCGAGCTCCTTACACATCATCAGGTCTACAGCAAAACAAGCAGAATCAGTGTATGGGAAATGAGCTTAGTCCCCAGCTCTGCTCTGGCTTAGGCTTATGTCAGTTATGTGAAGGATCTGGTGGTTCCCATCTGCCTGTTATAAAGTATAGTCCATCAAACGTGCCAGAATACAGTAGCTAAAATCCTTGAGGTGCCTGAGGGCTTCTCTGGGGTTGCAAAGAAATCAGGATTTTAACTGGGAGCTTTATGAGCAGCATTTGCTCTATCTAACAGCTACATTCCAGTAACACGGCAAACTGGGGATCTTCCCCCTGCTTTTCTGGTGCACCTTTGGGCAAGTGGTTTTTCAGATCTGCACTTCTCTTTGCTTCTCTCGTTTGGTTTTAGAGTATACAGCATCACTGGTGGCTACAGGTAAGTACACCAAGAGGCCTCGGTCTTGGCTGCTGTAACAGGAATGCATGAGAATTCATTCTTTGCTTTCCTCTCAGCTTTGGTAACTTTCTGTCACTGCACAGCTCTCATTTTCAAGATACTGTCAGCACTGTTCTTTCCAGACAGATAAAGTGTCTGGTTAAGAAACACCTCCAAAAGACTAAACCCAGCCTGTACAGAACAACTGGTAAAGTAACTAAATGAAGACCTGGAGATTTTTCTCACCCCGACTTTCAGTGGGCATGGCCATAACGACCACGTGCAGATCTATCATTTCAAGCTCTATGGTTAGTTTTACCCATTTCTTTTGCTCCTCTAATGAGTTGTTAGCATTCCTGAATGCCATCCATTACATTTTATTACCCACAGTCAGGTTTTCATAGCGAAATAGCAAAAATGACTGCAAAAAGAGTATCCATGGAAGGCATGCATCACTGCAAGGGAAAATTGGGACTTTTTTCAAGTTCTGAGCTGTTCCTAGCTTGGCTGCATGACTGATGAAAATCCTGAGCCTGATTTTGCTTGAGGGCATGCTGTCACAAATCTAAAATTAATTGCTTGACTCTTTAGAATAACGCTGCATCTCTACCGGCTTAATTACAGCCAGGACTTCATTTGGCTGCACTGAAAGCATTCAGGTCCCCAGTTTCCTCAAGATCTAATTTTTCAGGTCCCCTTCTGTAACTATAATAATGGAAGGGGTTTGTATTTAGTAGCTCGCTTCAGCTAGTACAGACCTGAACAAATAAATAAAACAATGAAGTTTTTACACTGATGAACTAAGGCCAAATTCTTCTCAATGTTCTGAGGTTACATTTCCTGCGTTCCCAAGTGCCACGATGGACTAGAAGCATCTTTCTGTTTAATGCTATGGCACTTGTAGACTAGCTATCTTTACTCAGCTTCTTCAGTCCCTGTTTCTCTGAGATTTCCATCCCTTGCCCCTCAAATACCTTTGCACTGCCAGTGGGAAGCTAGATTCAGTACCAACTTCCCTGTGCCTTCTAGCACCCTGAGGAGCCCTTGCATTCTCTTTTTAACTGGATTTTGCCACCAGTGAAGACCTCTTCAACTTTGTCTAAATTGCATTACACCAGTTGTTTGGTATTTGCTCTCTGGTTTGCATACCTTCGGCCCTGCAAGTCTGGCTCCTTCCTCCCAGAGCTATTTTCAGAGCTACAGCTCAGGTCCATCTCTACTGATTTCTGATCCAAACACAGTAGTGTAGACCTTATGTCTATCTACATGAGCACAACTATTAATTCTCTCCCCACAACGAGCTAGGGATGCTGCTGCTGCCACTGCTCATCCTGCAGTTCCCAGAGCAAGGAACTACTCTGCTCCTTTGTCAGCCTTTCTCCTTGCAAGAGGAATTTATTCTTTGCCTCCATGATTCCTGCTTGCCTCCTCCCCACATGCTCTTGCAATGGGAAGGAAGGCAGTACGGTCCTTGCACCTTCCCCAAGGTCTTGTGGCACTTATTCAGGCTCCAAGTGGCATTCATTCAGAGTATGCAATCTGAAGGGATTCTAAGTCGCAGACGCTTTTCTACCTCAAGTCTTTCTTTTTCCTCCTAGTACTCTGGATTTTCTTTCATCCTTGAGGTGTCACAGAACAGTCCACCCCTGCTCAGACATGGATGATTTATTTTCCTTGGCAAAATCAAAATGTTTTGCTAAGGGTATATTCTGGGCTTTGAAATGGGTTGGGGTTTTTTCTGTGAGGACTATTGCCCAGTTTTCCTTCATTTGTGCCTTGAATTTTCTGTGGTGATTTTAATGACAGCAGCACTCAAGCCCACTCTGAATATACTAAGTCAGGTAAAGCAAACGGTGTCCTACTCGGTTGTTGATATTCCCTCTGAAGCCAACAAACCAGCTCAACATATCATGCTAATACTAACACCAGTCCCAAACCACTGCTGACTTAGCCAAGATACATGCATCGCCTTTCAAAGGAGCTACAGGAGTGAAGGGTTTGGGTGAAAGAATTCCTGAGGCATTCCTGAGGCTCCTCAAAGAACTGCCATACATTTCAAGTAAGCTACTGAATCGCCTTGTAAATCCTTAGCAGGACGGTCCAGGCTGTTCCACTGCGACTATTGCCTGGTGTCTGGCTATACCGGTTCCACAGATGTTACTTGGCTGACATTTCAGGTTGAAAAAGTCAAATGCTATCCATATGTTTGCCAAATTTCATCCTGGACTTCAACTTTCTACAAAAGAAAATGAGTGGCAGTGACAGCTCTAGGGATACCGCACTCCTGCCAAGCATCCTGCAGTTTTGAGCTGCCCCAAAATAAGTGCAAACACTGCACTATATAATGCCATGGGCAGTGAGTGAAAGCCAGCATGAAATGTTCAGCACCCCTCAAGTATGCCCTCCTTAAAGCCTGAAAGAGGTGAAGCCACTCAGAAAAACAAACACCATCCCTCCCTGGGGGAAAAAAACCCCACAAGATTGCCCACTCTTGGTTTGTGCAGTGTTTGACACTATGGCTATGCTCACAAGGCCACTGCACCAGCCACTGAGCTAGCCAGCCTCCAAAATCTGTTATTGACAATGAAGCTGTTTGTTTGTCATCTCAAGGCTGAACAGGAATGACATTTCTGTTGCAGTGCAGTAAAAGGTTAGCACTTGCATAAGCTGATAAATGTGAAGTCAAGGTGACTCTATGTATTACATTAGCATAGGACTGCAAATCCTTAGAGCACGCAGCGAAGTTTAAGCAAGGAATATAAGCAATTACGGCATTGCATCTGAAAATGTGTCCGAGAAAATCCTCCCTTTACACACATAAAATGTGGGACAAAATCTCATAGCATGTTTGCAGTCTGCAGGGCGAAGACACAGAACAAACCAATCCAAAGGTACAAGGGATGAATATCGCCTATTAACATGGGAAATACCTTTTCTATGATATTATTTCTTTCCATTCAGTTGACCAAAAAGACCAGAGTTCTGCAACAGTGTCTCATGGTACTACCTGCATGACTGGATGAGTGGACCCGCTTTAATTAAAGGCCATTTTTACAGTAGGCTGCAATAAAATATTGTGAGAAAGTGTGAAGTTGAGAGCTGGCTTTGAGATTTCAGGTAATCTTCTCCTAATTAAGTCTGTATATATTTATATGTCACCTTAGTGCACGAAAACAGTTCGAGTTCTCCTTTTACCTTCTTTTTTCTATTTCCCTTTCTAGTGTTAGTTATTCATTTACTACCCTCTTCCTCCACATTACTTCAGCGAAAGCAGAGCCAAATTGTTTCAAATACATCTTATGTACTCTGAACTTCATTCTGCTTGTGCAGATTCACTTGTCTTGCTAGCTTCAGTGACGTAATTCCTAATTACACAGGTAAAACTGAAAAGAGAAGCCACTACTCTGGACTCCTTCCTCCTTTGTCATGTTGGGCTGGTACCGCTCACTAGACTCACCAAGTTAAAACTCCAACTCAGCAGGGAAGGTATTGCAAAGCTTTGGTAGCACATCAAAGCATCTCCATGCTTTGCTTCTTATTTAATGTACCACTAATGTAGTCTGTCACGTGCTGTTCCTGGATTTCTTCAGTTCTCAGCCCCAAAGCCTCCTATGTTTGACTTAAGTCTATTGTCACTCTCACTTCTGGGCTCTATCTTCCCTACTCAGCACCCCAAGGAAAAAGCAACAGAAGAGAACAAGCGCTAATTTAGAGATATGTCTCTACCCATGTCACCAGGGCTTTGCTGGGCTTGGATGTGTGCAGCAGGGGAGCTTCAGGACCTAATACAGCACAAATTAGCAGGACCGTCTTCTTGCACCTTTCATATCTGGATGCAGAAAAAGGGTGTCTCAAAAACATTGGAGAGTGCTCTTCAAAGATTCAAAGGGTATTGACATTACTCTTTTTGTATTCAAAGACTCTTCTGCATCTCCAGCATCCCCATGGCACAGAGGTGGTTCATCAAGCCTCAAAAAATTCTGCAGTCTGAGGAGGCTGTTCCCCGGGTTCATTTTTCAGGTGCAAGAGGTTCTTTTTAGGACCAACTTGATGCTCTTGATAATGATAATTGATCCATATGGATTCAATAGGAATGCTGGATAAAAAACCAGCAGATCAGGCCTCTGGATCCAAACCAAGATAAAAAAAGAACGAATTTAAATGAGAAAAGAGTAGGTCTACTTATGTGTTGGTTAATTTGGAAACAAACCAGTACTTTTGAACAGCATCAGTTATCCATGATATTAATAAATGATCTTTCCCATAAAAGACTACTTTTGCTGAGAAGACAACCTGCCCATATCCTTCACTATTTGCAGATTAGAATTCACTCATTCACTCCTGCTTTGGGCTGACTTTAGTGGCAGGAAGATTGACATTTGTAATGGAGAAGGAAAAGACTATTCCATAGCTTGATCCATTCCTTATCATTCAGCAAGACAGAAGCAAAGAATCCATCTACACGCTTCTACAAACTTCTACAGGAGCTTCTGCTACAAACTCTTGCTTGGATCTTCCATCTAAGAGTGCTTTATGATCATATCATAAATATCCTACTTTATGTTCCATTCTTCCCAACTGCCAGTCCCATTTTAGCACTGGATATGTTCAATATTGAGTTTAAGCTGGCCATAACAACATGATGTCTGTGTGCGTAACTGCAGCACTGCCAATGGTCTCTCTGTGGGAAGTGGGCTGGGCTTTGTGCCCCCTAATCTCAATTCTTTATAACTTGATTCCCCATTTAGTACTCACAAAGGCTTATGGTATACATTTGGGCTATAAAAAATGATTAAAACAGGAATCCATCCATCACAAAATCTACACAGCATGTTGGTATCCCTCGTGTAACCATGTTATTAGTAGCACACTGTTCTTTTGCTTCTGAATAACAAAACATGCCTCACAAAGCTGAATTCAGTGACAGCTTTCTGTGGCATGGCATCAAGGAAGAAAAAGACCTGGCTTTTGATTTCTTGAACTTGCATCATCATGGGAATGCTTCTGTGTTTCTCTTTCCTTGTCTGTAAAATGGGTGACGATGCTGCTAATCTATCCCAACTCCACATTAAGAGGCTCAATCCATAAGCTGATTTAAACAACCGCAATATGGGCACAGTATTAATACCATTCAACATCAGATTTTCCAGAAATGAACAAGAACTAAAAGCTTAATTCGGTTTCTTTGGAACTCTGCATTCTCTTCACAATGCTTCAACACTTAAGCATAGAACATGCTATAGACCACAGGCCTCACTGCCCTGTGACTACAAACTGCTGTTTGCCTCAGCATGTACCCACTCATGCATGGTTATCACTTGAAAAGGGAGCAAACCCCATGCTGTAATGTGTACAACAGCACTTCAGCTTGCCAGTACTACCATACAACATCTGAACAGAGCAGGCTCTCAGGCCCAAGCATCAGTGTCTGGATCAAGAAGAGACATATCCTGTGGCTGCCCAAATCTTCCTACAGGCATCACAGAGAGCGAGACCAGTCTACAAGCCATTGCTGGCAAAAACATCCAGGAACACCAGAGCCATTTGTAAAACCTGGATCAGGTTCTGAAACGTCCATAAACAACAACAAAATCCATCTAACTATATAGTTGCTGTGAATAATCTGACAGCAGCAGAGATTTGACAGGTATTTGTGGTCTCACCCGGTTCAAATACAGGACCAACCAGGCACAGGATCCTCTCACGGCATCAGAGCCTCAGCGCTGCAAGTTTGGCAGCTAAAGGACTCCAGCTAAGCAGAACAACCAGATTAAAGAACTCTAAAAGAGCACTGCCATGAAAGGGGCTATGTAGCAGGACTGCAGGGGTCACATCTCTGTGACTCTGGAGCAACTCCTTAGCTCCCTTCACCTCAGCCTGTCACAGCGCAAAACACACTCAGCTTTTAGCCAGCTATTTGTAACCCTGTGCTTACAAAGGGCTGAGCCTGAAGTACCAGCTCCTGTGCTGAGTCAAACCCCATTCACGGAGGGACAGAAAGATGCTTCTGAAGAGCTCACCTTCACAAGCCTCCTGCTGTGTCAGTGGCACATCCCTGCTCCACACACACACCTCGGGTCACCGAGGGGAAGCTCTGGGTGCAGAAACAGGAGAAAGAAAGACTCTGATCCTAGAAAAGTGAGCACACAAAGCAGCCCAAACAGGCCAGCTCTGCACAGGTCAGTACTGCAGCGGGGGGAGCTCGGTTTCAGTTGATGTTTGTAAGACAGATTAATCCAAACACGCATGGGAAGGTCATGGCAGCAGCCCCGCTCCTTCACTACACCCCAAATACTTCACCCTGAATTTTGGTGCCATCAACTATTGGACCTTAAAAATGAATGAAACCAGGCCCTTCAGGGGACAGTGAGAACATCTGAAATCAAACACTGTTCTTCAATCCTCAGGGAAGTCAATGGGAATTTTCCCATTTCCCACTGCTGTTTCTATGCTCATCTCATAGGTCCAGAGAGCCCCTTCAGATCCACCAGCAATTCAACCTACGGCCAGTCCTGGGACTGCTGAAAAAAACCAGGTCGCTGAGAGCCACACTTCCCTTCAGCCAGGCAAAAACTGGGAATTCTGAGAGCTGAGCTTAGCTGACTGGAAATGTGTCTGAGCAGGGACCAAACAGCTCCAACAAATCTGATCTTTCTTCCGTACAGGGAAGAGCAAACAGGCTTTGGGCCCAAAATGCACTGGTAGCCCAAATCCCAGCCTTTCATTTTCTTTCCCCAGGCCTCCACTGAGTGATTTAAGTACCAGGCTCCTGGCTTCTCTAGATGCTGCATTTTGGACAAACGTTCAGGGCTCGTAGGCTGGAGTAATGTTTTGGGAATATGCAAGATTTGTACAAGAAGAAAAACCCCATTTTCTGTCTTGTTCCATTCATGATTACATTCAAATCTTTGGCAAAATCAGAAGTCAGCCCAGGAAGATCTGCTGGCATTTGTGCTACCTGAATCACCCCACAGACGTACGGCCAGTGCAGACGAACTGGTTTTGACTGAAGCCCTCACAGCTAGAAGACTTCTAAAACACCTCTTCCTTTTACCCATTGCAGCACCCTGCACACATTACTTTCAGCTTAGCTTCAACTTCTTCCTTTTCCCAAAGTATTGCAGTCAAGCAGGGGTTCGTGTGGCTTCTGTGGACAGCAATGGGTTTATTTTTGGGAGGGGTGTCTACCCTCACTGGTTACAGTTTGTGCCAATAGCTAATGTGATGGCTTGTTGACTGCTGATATTCATACCCGTATCTTTGACAGGCAAGGCGCCCACACACCAGCTGCTCAGCCTGTTTGATTAGGTTATAGACATGGTGCAGGGAAAACTGCAGGAGATGAGGTGGAAGTGAAGCCATTTTGCGTGTGCGTGCAGGCGTGCACTTGCAGGACCAGAACGCATCCCTCCTCATTGCCAGCTCTTCGTATAACCTGAGCAGCGTGCATGTGCGCACACCAGCACCAACCCCTGTGTAGGGTGAAGCAGTAAAGATATCATTTCAAACCTGGCGTGATTTCAAGATCAATAGAAACCCACAGACAAATGTCAGAACATTTGCCCTAACACTCCATAAACACAGAGCTCCAGGCTTAAACAACGATGTGCATTTTAAGGCATACACCTCTTTTAGACTTCGAGTCTCAGAAGCCTGAAGTCCTCTTCCCAGCTATGGAACAAACCCCTAGGTCTGGGCTCAGCTTGTGCCCCTTACATCTATCCTGCATGGAGGAGACTTGGTGTCTGTCAGGAACAGTGATGTGGCCGTGTTGTATCTATCTCCTGTTGTGCATCCCCCTGACAGCAGGAGCTGGTGATGATGGGGTGTCAGAAAGGACCTTGTGGGAGCTGCTCTTCCTGCTGAGGAGCCAGGAGGCTGGTGGCGAACTGTGCTGCTGGCTGAGCATCCCTGTCCTCTCCAACAGCCCCTGTGGAGCCAGCGGGCACAGTGAGCTCCAGAGGCCCTCGTGGACTTGCCCAAGAGGGAGCTTAGACTTTGTTTGTCCTGCTGAAGAGACAGGAGATTGCAGGAGAAGGAATCTTAGGGAGACTTTTAGGATTCTTCAGAGACTCAGTGTTCTCTTCCCAAACGGGGATACCCTGCTGGCATTACACAGCAAAGAAAGACCTTGGTAAAGCCTTAAATACAGTGCAGGGACTTCACACCTTTTGATCAAACATTGTCTCTGCTCTGCTGACCTCTTCCTCTCCCCCCAGATCAGGCTTTACTTCCTTCACTAATGCAACCTCTCCTCTACTGTTACAAAAATCACTCTGCCGCAGCAAATGCTTCCCATTGAAACAGCCTCCCTAGCTGCACCTTGGGGTACATCCCACAGCCCCTTGTCCATTCTCTGCATAACCTGACCTCCCAAGAGAAATGGGTGAAGAGTCAGTGACGAGGTGCTGACACCCTAGGAATCGTTATCCCTCTTCTTCCCACAGGAACAATTTTAGGGCATCAGGGCAATTTTATAAACCTGGAGGTCTTTCCACCCAGAAATTTTCAAATACCCCAACACACATAATACAGATATTTCCATTAACTGCAGCTCCAGGGTAAATAGGAGATCAGCACCTCCATTTCATAATGCAGCACAAACCAGAATGAACAGGACACAAAGACTGAATGAGAGAGTGGAATTATTTCATCTCATATCCCAGCCAGAGCCCTGAGCCCCAAATGGCTTCATGCTCTTGCGCTACTTTGCCAGTAAGGCTTCACACAATGAAATTCTTGCAGCTTCCTATGTTAATCCATTAATACCTGTGAGAGCAGGCTGAAATCCCTACTCTGGTTATCATTCTGAAACCAGAATGCCCAATAAACACTACCCCATAAGCTCTGTTTTTCACTCTTTATTTTACTGAGGAGAAAGTGAATTGCTTATTTTAGCAAGCTATGTCTGTCAGTGCTGAGAGAACACAAGAACAGATTAGACCCATGGTCCTTCTATCCCAGGATGTTATCTCTGGTGATGGGCAGCAGTTTGCATCCACCGTACTTACAGTGACTGCACTCTTCCTGCATCCGACAATTCATAGTGTAGACAGCCAGAGCCATCATGTTTCCCATCCAGAATCTGTTGTGAACTCATCTCATCCTTTTCAACCCTCTTATGCTTTTACCCTCCACAGCATCCTGTGGTAATGAGCATTACAATTTAATTAGCAGGCACGACAGGAAACATATCTGACTCTTATTCAGGTGCTTAAGCCAGTCTTTCCCAAACAGTGAATCAGTTGCCTGTCTAAGGATGCAAAAGGGATGCAGGACACATGAGAGAAGCCAGGAAATTGTTTCAGGTCTTACTGGAGCATGCTCACTGCACACGAAGAGGGAGAGATTGAGAGAAGGGAGAAAGGAATAAAGATGAAGCGGCTTCCTGACTTGAATCCAGAGATTAAGCTGAGAATAAATGAGAATAAGTGTCTAATGATGTAACAGAAACACCCATAATTCTATGAGAATAAGTGTCTAATGATGTAACAGAAACACCCATAATTCTAACAGCAAAAACTGTCCTGATGCTTAAGACAAGTCTCCTGTCATGGCCACTGTGACCATAACACTATAAAAACCCTAATGTACTCTTAAAAAATTTAGAAAATGGAGAAATAAGGGCTGAGGTCTACCCACCACTCATACACATAGAGAAATATACTTGGCCTCTCCAGTTCCTCACCTTCACAGTCATCATCTCATAGAAAACACGGCAAAGATGCCATATCTACAGCCACACTTCACTCTAAGGACGCCTCATTGTTTTCCAAGACAGGAAACCCCAGGAGGAGCACAGGTTTTACATTGAATGACTCCACAAAAGAAACGCAGCATCTTCTTCTTACCATGATGATAAACCTGCCCGGATCTGCTCTGGGGATCTGATCCTTGTGCAGCAAAAGGGGATCAACCCCAGCTCTCCTCATTTCAACCCTGGATGCCAGCACTTTTCTTGCTTCCCCAAGAGGGAACTTAACCTAACTTACCCTGAAAACACACTGAAGCGTAATATAGCTCAGACAGCTGAAAGGGATAAAACCCCTGCTCTTCCAGTGACTGCAGTCTCCCCCACACAGAGACAGCTCCACTTTCCTATGGCTTTTAAGTGCACAGGGCCTGGACAATCAAGAGAGGACCTGACTGGCAAGGTGCTCTGTTGCAGTGATTTGTGCTTACTGGCAGGAAACCCAAATGAGAATAGCCTCTGCTGTGTTCTGATTTTGTCCTAGAGACTCAGCTAGCTAAAAAGAAAACTACAGTCGTTTCAAAGTCACTGACTTGCTCTGGTACTTCTTGATATGAACCACAAGCTGGGTGTGGATCCTTCTGCAGATACATGTACCAGCACCACATTGCTATCCAAGATTTTGGGCTCAGAAACTTCCAGGAATTACTTGCTAGCTTGCCTTTTTCCCTAAACTGGACATTGTAAGGACTACCAACAAGACACTGGCAGCATCCTGCCTCTCCTAGACAGACATTACACCTCGTGCCCAGCTCTCACAGTAAGTGGGACATTTAAAAGTGCCCAAATGCAGGTTTGACATGAGCCTGCACACCTCTGTACCAGACTATCAGCTCAAGCAACTGCAAAACTCTGCTTGCTTGTAATACTTGCATCTAGGCACTCACTTCATCCAGGTTCCTCTCATGACAAAGCTAAAACCCTGTGGTAAATCCAGCCCTGAGTTTTTGATGGTTGAATCCTGCTGAATTTAGTGATCCTTGCTGATCATGCCATTATAAATGTCTTATCCTTGAGGCCGGCTTTTCTCTGCTCCCTCCTGTTTTCCTTTCTCTCTCTCTCTAGCCAGAAATGATTTACATGTTTGTTTACTCTGAGCTATTCATCTGAGTCATTCAGCAACCCTCTACCCACAATCAATCACACTACAGCAAAGTTTGAACTGGAGTCTTGGTGAGCATCATGCTGTTGGGAACATGAGAACATGGGGCTAAATTCTGGGCCATATTCTGCCACTGGCTTTCCAGCACAACTGACCTTTGCTATGAACATGTCAAAACTCAAGAGCATCATAGTCCCCTGTGTTCTACATTACTTCCTGGAGCAGGAGAAACTCCAGGCAAAGGAATTACTCTTTATTTACACCAGTGTAACAATTAGTCGGATTTGGCTCATTTTGTACAAATTATACTACTGTACTTGTAGGAATAATCTTTTCTGTTTCAAACTAATTTTAGCCCCTCTTGAGTGGTGATTATCGAGCTCTCCCATCTGTTGCACCAAAAAAAATTTATTTGCACATAGCTTTTGTGAATTTGCTCCTCTGAGGTACGCTTCCAAGAACTGTATCCCTCAAAAACCAACGTAATCATGTTATCAGCAAGACTCATACCGCAGCTGACAGTACCTTCTCTATTAAATCCACCCCATGAAAAGGCCTCAGAATTGACATTCTAAGAATTTTTTAAGGTGGTCTGAAAGCAGATCTCTGCAAAAAGGGAGTTAATCGAAGAATTCTGCATCTTGCCCTTACCTCAGATGCGATTCCGAGCAGAAGCTATTCAGGGGTCCTACCAAAGCAGAAGGTGGTTAAGAAAAATAACAATGCTTTGAAAAAAATATATATTACAAAACCAGTGAGATTTCAAACTCTTAGAATGAAAGCAATGCACATGAAAATAGAATGGATTCCTTCAGAATCCCAGTGATAAAAATAAGGAATTCTGTTCATGTTGTATGCACTTGGGAGATAAATTAAAGCTCATCAGAGGTTAGTCACAAGCTCAAGTGCTTTTCCATCTAGTTTCTTTCCACAGCTTAAAAAGTAATAAAATAAAATAAGCCAGCATCTTGACCTTTTTCTTTACTTTTAACACTAGAAACGTTCCTTGTCAGTGTCTGAGACACTGTTCTTGCCTAGGAAGACTTGCTCCTAGCCGACAGCACATTGATCACTGCTACAGCTCTAAATAAAAGCACAACCAGATGGAACAGTAAAGCCACACCACAGAGACCAGTGGACTCACAGTGGGCAAGGCTGATGTCATGGTCAGGATAAGCTCTTTCATGTCTTCATCCACCACTTGCAGCTTAAACCTTCTAGGACAGAAGTGTTTCTTCAGCTGGTAATTACTGCCAAGTTACATGCAGAGAAACTGAGGGTGAATATTCAAGGACAGAACAACGAATGGCACATCTGATGACACCCAAATGTTATATATTTTTTCCCTTTTCCTCAGAAATGACACTAGATCTCTTTACCCAAGAAAATAGTTCCTCTAGCCTGCTTTGGACCTGTCTGCAAAGACATTTGGCTACAGCATCAGTAAGGTGCCTAAAGATACTGCTTTAAGGTCTGAAAAGCATTTTTAAAACAGCAACAGTGTAATTTGCATTTACACAGTACCTCCCTGGCTGAGAAGTGTTTTCAAGGGCTCCCGAATAGCTGCACACAGCCCTGAGAAGCAGCAACACAGGATAAGCCATATTTGACGGAGAAGGCAAGCAACACTGAAGAAGACTGAGAGATTTGCCCAGGATTAGGCAGGATGTCGACAGGAGTAAATAACCCTCCTTGGTGGTTCCCCCATGGGGACAGGCACACACACAGACACTGCAACCACATGACTATCCTCGTCCCCAAAATCTTCCCTTCCATCTCCTCTTGCATTCTGCACAGGGCGCTGCATTACATAAGCTTGCTTGCAAGGAGGTGCACCCGGTACAAAACTTACATCTGACCAGCAAGAAGATGAAATGTATTTCAGTACACAGTGGAAAAGTTAAGGGGAAGCGATCAAACGGCCTGGAAGTTCAAAGCGACACAGCTCCCTCGCAGCAGCAGAGAGACTTCGTACATGCCAGTTCACCCATGTTACCTAGGGCATGTGGGATTTAATGGAAGACTCGCACATTACCATATTCATAGCCGTGACTAACAAATCTGTTGTCAGTGCCACCAAAAATATCACACAAAGCAGAATGTTTTTGTACCAAAGAGACCACTGAAGTCACGGTTCCATAGTAAACAAATGAACTTATGGAGAGTCTTGAGAATCAGCCCTGACTTTTCTTTGTAGGCTGCAGAATTCAATAAACTATAAACCGCCGGATGCTCGAGCCTGTGGACTGAAGGGACGATAAATGAGGCATTTCTTCTGCGGGCATCACAGCAGAGAACACCCTCTGCGACATCACCGTTACCTTTCCCACCCTGCGGGCTCCTGGGTCAGCAGAGAACTCACAGCCAGGTCAAAGGATGCCGTAATTAACAACAATTTACATTCGAATCTAATCCGTAAGCGGGAGGATGCAGGTGGCTGACACGAGGCGCGATGTCATTCAGAGCAAGGACAGGGAACACTCAGCTCCGTCCCTTGCGACGCGAGTCCCGGTGGGGCCGGCAACTCCTCACCGCCCGCCCCAGCCCCGCGGGACCGACAACTTCAGCAGGAGAAGCCCCCCCCCCCCGGAGCGGGGCAAGCGGGAGCCGGTGCCTCGGCTGAAGTCAAGGACCGGCCCCGGCACACGCGGGGAGAGCGGACGAAGGGCCCGAGGGGCCAAGTTCGGTCACTGCCCTGGGGTACGCGCCGGTCCCCTCCCGGCCCCTCCGCCGCTACCCGTCCCCCGCGCAAGATGCGCGCCCTCCGCGGCCCCGCTCACCTCCGCGCCGCTCCGTCAGGCTCTACATGCCGGGGTGCCCGCGGGCCCGGGCCGCGGGGCCGTGCCGCTCATTTGTAATCCGCTCCTCGCCGAGCTCCGCGGGGGGCGGGAGCCCCCATGCCGCCCCGCCCGCGCCGCCCAGCCCGACCGCCCGAGACGGGAGCGCTACGCCGCTGCCCGCGGAGCGGAGCCGAGGGGCCGGGGACAAGCAGGGTAAGGCGGGAGCGGCATCGCGCTCCTCGCCCCGGCAGCGGGCGGGCGCCGGGTCCCCGCGGTGCTCCCGGCAAACGCCGCCTCCGACCGCCCCTCGGCGGGAGCCGGGGCCGAACCGGAGAGGAGAGGAGCGGGCAGGGACGCGCAGCGCCCCTCGCACTCCCTCACCGGCACACGCCGCCCCTCACACACACACACACACACTCGGGTACACCCGCCCCTCACACACACACACTCGGGTACACCCGCCCCTCACACACACACACACACACACACACACACACACACACACACGGGTACCGCCTCCTCTCCCGCACTTGCACACACATCCACCATCCCCTCACGCACAAACACACCCGCGTTCACAAACACACAGCGATACAGGCGCCCCTAACACACAAACACCTCCAAGTTGAAGCAGCACTAAGGGGAGAATGAGTGAGATCACACCCATCTCCCCACTCATACTCTCTCACCCCACACAGCCCTTCACACATACCCTCACACCCACCCGTCTCCACACTCACTGGCCTGGTTTTGGCTGGGATAGAGTTAATTTTGTTTCTGGTGCAAGTGCTGTGGTTTGGGTTTCGTATGAGAATGATGTTGATAACACAGCGATGTTTTAGGTGTTGCTACTCCAAGACAAGGACTTTTCAGCCCTTCGTGCTGTGCCAGTGAGGATGGGCACAAGAAGCAGGGAGGGAGCAGAGACAGGACACCTGACCTGAACTATCCAAAGGGATATTCCATACCGTAGGACATCAGGCTTGGCCAGCAGGGTCCAATTGCTGCCTGGGGACAGGCCGGTTGTTGGTTGTGGTGAGCGATTGTTCTATGGCTCATTTGGCTTCCTGGGCCTGTTTCAGGGAGGCTGAAGGGGGAGGCTGAAGGGTGCCCCTGCATCCCAGCTATTCCTGGTCTGCTGAGAGCCATTGGAGCCCTGCACCCCAGCCTGAGCTCCTGACACTGGACAATCCTAACTGCCTGCCTCGGCTGCATCCAGCCAACCTCCCTGCAAGGCCATTAATACCTGTCAGCCCACCACTGAGTGATACCAGGTTCAGTGATCAGCTCGTTCCAGCCATCTGCGGGCTCTGAGTTTGTATGTCCTCATTTCCCAGACCCTATGACACATGGGTCTCTAAGTCCTTTAGACAACTAAGAAAATCTCATAACTCATTTACTGACAGCCTAAATCCAGGGAAATCCAGTTTTTACCTTTTCCCTCACCAGGAAAGCTTCCCTCTGGTCAGCAGGAGGCACTTTTTCTGTCTTTCCCTCCTTCCCTTTCCCACTGACCCCCTTTTCCAGGCCAGTGACTGGTTACACTGCCGTTCTCTTCCCCTATTCCCTCATTCTCAAGCCAAACATAGCGTTATATTTATGCCAGAAGAGAGGAGCTCCAATAGAGGCATTTGTGCCAATCCTGCCTTCTCCATCATGCTGCAACATTGCCTATGGCCAGACCTGTTGTGAGGAGGATTGGACCGTCCTGACAGCACCCATGCAGGAGCAGTTTGATTCTCTTACTCTGCTTCCCCATGCTAACCCCCCGTAGTGCTGTCATGGGCACAAAATCCCAGCATTAAAGTGTTTTTCCTTTGTAAGCACTCTGATTGTTACAACAAGCATTTCTTACTGCTTTGTGTTTGAAACCGAGACTTGACACTCAATAGGAGTTTGTAATTGGCCTTATAGACACGTCAAACCTGTGTCCTGCCCTCTTTAATCATCAAAGTTGTCACCATTCTCCCTTAAATTTTGCTGGGATATTGTTAAAAGATGAATAATGCATACTACCACTCTGAACTTGCTGCACTCCTCTGGCACTTCTCATAAGAAAGCACTTTACTAGCTACAGCCTGTGTACAGGGACCACTTTATCTGTCACAGAGATGCACCCACCTATAAGGTGAAATGCAACAGTGGCTTTAATGGGGCACAAAACCATTACGCAGACAGTAACAGGCTCTGCAGCTCCAAGTGCCATAGCCTGCTGGCAGCCGCACTAGGAATGCACAAGCTAAATTGGTCAGAGCATCAGGACAAGCACTTCTTCTCCAGCAAAACAGTACTAGAGTCGACTCAATATTTTATCACTGCAAGTGTTCAGCAGCCCTCCTTGTCCTCTGAGGTACTGAGTAGCACCAAGTAAATGATTCAGAGCAAATCATTTATTCAAAACTTCTGCCCACATTTTGTGTCAGTCCAAGAACACAAAACTGTTTTCTTCCTGCTCAGATTCAGTCAACCCATGCTTTGGAGTTCGCCTGGGCTTTAAATCCAAAGGCTGGCATACATGACACGTTGCTGCAGGGGTTTTGCCGTACTGTATATACGTGTATGTGCTGAAGTGGGTGCAGCTGGCTTTTTAAATGACATCTATTTGTCCCTGTTCCACTGGAATGAGCTGAATTTACTGCCACGGAACAGCCTTGAGCCCAAGGAGAGAGTCCCCTTAGCGACCAAGATGAGGTTCAGATTAGTGACAGAAGGTAGTTTTAGTGAGAAAGAAATGAATAACTTGCAACCATGAAGCAAAAGCTTCGGGTCATTTTAAAGTGACAGCATAGGTCAGGGCTTCTCGAGCTACCTCTTCTGGTCGGTTTAATTAATTTCCTTTTGTATATTCTCCATAGGATTTTTCTTCTTCTGTATTTTACTGCAGACCCTGGTCCTTGGTTCTGCCCAGCCAGGGTGCTTTACAAGGTGACCGCAGTCTGGAAGAGCAAAGGGTTGATTTTTGTGCCTATGGAAGGGTGCAATGCCACCCAAGGGACAACAGGAAAAGCTGGTGGCATGGCAGCCCTGTTAGCAGGGAAAGAGGGCAAGGCTGCAGCGAGGCTGGGCAGGGTGCTGGGCAGAGGGGACCTTCACCCAAAAAGCAATGCAAAACACCCCCAAAAATCTCATACATGCAGGTGGTGTTATTTCTGAAGAGCAATACTAACCCAACCCCCTTTTAACAAGTTTATCTGTGTATATCCATCCCACTTGGGAAGCTGTTCCTCTGGAGCCACCTAAACTAAATTGAAGCATAAAGGTCCAGGTTCCTAACTACAGCAAGCTCCAGCACTGTGTGGTGGTACTGCTGTCAATCAGAATCAGGCCATTGTGCGTTAACAACTAATTTTGTCTCACAAAAGCTGTGATGTGGTGCTAGTCATCTTCAGAACAAAACCAAGTAAAATGGGCAAGGTTGTTTATTTGCCATTTCTTCATCATAAAGTGAAGCATCTAAGCCCTAAAAAACAGAGAGAGGAGCAATTATTCTTAGCAACAAAGCCTCTGGAAAATGCCTTTTATCTCACTGGAAAATTGTGTATTCCTGCATTGTGCAGAAAGGGAGATTTTGCATATTTTCATTAGATCAGTCAAAAAGTTGGGAAAAAGGGAGCCTGCTTTGCTGTCAAGCTCCTTAGTGAAGAAAAGTTCTGGAAGTTCAGGAACTTGGAGAAAGCTTTAAATCTCCACGGCTAAAAATAATTCATTCCCTAAGAAAATGCCACAGATTTTTTTTTTTTCTCTTTTTTTTTTTTAATCTCTGCCTTAGCTGACTTCAGGTCATCAGAACATGGAAATTAAACTGGGAAACTGGAAATCTTTTTCATTTTAACTTTCTGCACTCCAAAACCTCCTCGCTGTGAACAGGGCAGTGGGTAGTCCCTGCGGGGCTGCCATTTTACTTGTATTTGCAAGAAGTAGTGCAGCTTGATGAAATACAGCTTGACAAGAGGTTCGGGGCTACAGCTGGTGATGCAGACATGGGCAAGAGATTTCCGTGCCTCTTCTTTGGTAGTTTTAATTTTTCCCTGGATTACCTTTATTATCATTATTTCAGATTCCATCTTATTTGCTCCAGTGAACGCACACTGAACAAGCACTCCAGGGCAGCTGCTTCACTGGTGCATGGTCATCACAGTTTGGTTTGTGTTAGAGGCGGAGCACTGATTTACATCAGGGAACATCAAGTGTTCAAGGCCGGGTTGAACGGGGCTTGGAGCAACCTGCTCTAGTGGAAGGTGTCCCTGCCTGTGGCAGGGGACTGGAGCTGGATGAGCTTTAAGGTCCCTTCCAACTCAAGTGATTCTACAAGTCTATGATCAGGCCCCAGAACCTGCTGCCTCCACTAAGCTGCATGGAAAAATGAGTTTAATTTCTGTTGTCACCATACCCCTTCCATCCTGCAATGGATGTGTTAGCCCAAAGGCAGTTTGAATCCATTTACTTGTTAAGCTAACGGTCCTTTTTTCCCTTTTGTAATATATAATTTACATTGTTGTTTCCTGCTTGCAGACAGACACACCACCAGTCTGTTTGGCTGGGCATTTTCTGGCAAGGCTGACACTGAGCTGTAGGACAGGTGAAAAGACCAAGATTATCCCTCAGAAAGACAGCCTTGTTTAAAGTTATTTCCTTCTTTAATTTTACTCCAGTCCTTCAACACGAAGCAAGCCAGCACTGAGTCTGTTACATGAGTGCATTGTTTCATGACTGCTGCTACCTGCAGGAGCCGGGAGGAGATGGATGACAGTGAGCAGCAGCCACAGTGCTGTTTAATAGATTAAACTCATTAACTTAATGCCATTTGCTCCTTTTGCTCCCTGCAAACACAGCTTTAATGTATTTGCTGAGCCCTCCTCATGCTCCCCATACATGTGGCTTGTGCGTGCAGCTCTGCAGGGCACGCTGGCCCCATCACGGCTTCCCTGCACCCACTAGCAGAGCTCATGCACCTGACAGTCTGCTTTCAGAAATGCCCTGGCAATTCTCCCTGCAGACACGGGTGTGGGGTTTAGTGCATACTTGATCCGCCAGAAAGGAAGCAAAGGTCTTGACCTGGCAATAAATATCATGGGAAAAGTGTGGTGTAACCGCACACAGCCCTGGGGAGCTGCGCAGGGCTCAGCAGCCAGGGGCACTCAAGCGTGTTCTGCTGTTTGCAGGCATTTGTATGAGACCAAAGCAGCTTAATTTCTATCTGCCCACAATTCACCTCTAATTTTAGCCTTTAAGATGAATACCTCTGAAACTGCCTTTACACTCCTTTGCTCTGGTTTGCATATCTGTCTTCAAACCTCATCTTTTCCTTAGTATGCAATTCTTAATTCTTTAAAAAGGAGAGATTCAAAAAGAAAGATTTACTCCTAAGTTAGCTCCATGGTTTAATTTGTATTAAGTGACTGAAACTATTTTACATGCCATCATTGCCTCACATTAGTATTATCACAACGTCTTGTCTTTGGTTCGTAAGCTTCCTTTCCCCAGCACGCTGAGCCACCCTGCATTTCAAGAAAACCACTGAGTCTCTAGATAAAACTGGAAACTTCCTGGCAAAGTCATTTTCCAGCTGGGCAAAAGCAAGCGCTGTCAAATGCTTGCTTGAGGGGGCAGTGGGAAGGGTTTGCTGTCAGTGACACCTGCATCAGCTGCAGCGTGTTTCTCCTGGCATCATATTCCCCATCCACAGCCTCAGGGTAGGACCCTAGAGGCAAGAAAGGAATATGAGGATTTGGGATGCAAACTGCTTGCTGTGCCAAGGCAGAGGGGGATCACTTCTGCACTGGATGGTTGGTGCCCAGCGCTTTAGGAACAGAGGGGCTGTTGGTAAAATCCACAGCTGGCTCCAGTTCAGAGCCTCAGCACTGTCAAAGCAAAGATATTCTGAAGGGGGTCAGCTACCGGGGCTGGCTGCCAACGGGTGCAGATTTGACAGTTCAGCCAGCTCTCTTCTTCCCAGACAATATCTCAAAATGCCATTGAACCACTTAGCTATATACTGTACCTGTCCCTATATAAATTGGTCTCTGGGGAGCTTACCAGCAAACTGATGCAGCATATCCGTGTCTGTGCGTCTGTGTTTAATTAGGATTTACATACTGGGGACATCAAATCCAGTGCCCTATCCTTGTCAGGGCTGTGTTTGAGCTGAGTGAGTGAAAAAAGGCAGGAAACCACATTGTGAATGCAAGCGGAATAAACAGCCTGGAGAAAAGGCATCTTCCAATTTCTGCTGGCAATCGGCTTCTGTGCTGAAGCAGGAGGGATTATATCCCTTTGAAAAATATTAACTTCCTCTGTCTGTCTGATACAGTGGAGGAAACTCTCACTTTACAGATAAATCTCACTATATGCCATCTTTGGTGCTATTTATCCGCTGTGCATCTCTCAGATTAATTACAGACAGCGGCTTTTTTTGCATGCAGTGTTTTGCTGGTTTGATCATTGCATCTTTGGTTTTACATTCCATGAAAATCATGGGCTCAGGAAAATCTACCAAGGCACAATATGCAATACATGGTTGATGACAGTCTGTCCTTCTTTCTGTGCATCTGCGTAACACCTTCCCAAACTGAATCATTCCCATCTTTTCTCTCTCCCCCTCAGTAAGAACATGGGTTTTAATTGAGGAATTTTGATTTCTTCAACCCTCAAGTCTTTTGAACTGAAGCAGGATAGTGGCTGTCCAGGGTGTACCCTGGCATTAGTCACCTACAGCCAGACTCTGATTTCATCTATATGCAGGCTGAGCCTAAGCAAAATATTGATTTCAGTGGTGTTTCTCATTATTTATGTTTATGTAACAAAATTGTTCCTGCTACACGTACCCGATTTCTCTTCTGTTTAATGGAAACAGGGTTCTTCAAGTGGGAATAGTTTTGTTTGGCTTTTGAAACTGGCTGCACTGGAGACAATAAAAGAGGTCAGAAAATACATAGTGGGATTGAGTTCGCCAAAGAAGACCTCTGACTTTGCATAGTTCAGACTGCAAATTATTCTTTGGGAATAGGAACTGCTCACTTTTCTATTGCAAACTTTTACAGAAGGAGTTTGTTAAATCACCTTTCTACACCATACACGGTTATTAATGAGCTCAGAGTTGGAGCCACAATGGAGGGGTAATAAGTTGATGATCACTTACATCAGTTTTATCACAAAACTGCCAGTGTCATGGGATTTAGTACTGCATTTGAGGACAAAAAGAACGATTTTTTATGTATCAGCATCTGTCTGCAATTTCAAACCATGGCACCAACATAGATCCTTTGGTAGGAGCCTTTACAATAAATTATCTTGCTGTGCAAAGCCTCTGCTACCTTGCCCTTAGTATTGCTGTGCATTATCTTTTTTACTGTCTTCTTTCCTTTTTATCAACCATTTTTATTTACAATACAGCCCTTAATTTAGTAGTGCTGACACAGTTACATTTGCAGTAATAGCATAATTACCATATATTCATGAATAGGGTGGTTAGGGATAGTAGCTACAAACATGACAGATTCATTTGCATTATTATCATTAGCATGCTGCACAAATGAGTTTATGTTTGTGAAGTAAGCATTTAATGGGGCTGTATTGCTTCCATAAGAACCCAAGTCTGGAGGAGAACAGCGAGCTGCTACTAACACTGTACCGGTCTGAAACTTCCAAATTGCACTAGGATCACGCCGACAGATGGTATGCAATGCCTTTTTCCAACTCAGCAGAAAATGGAGAAATATAATAAAGAGACTACAGAGATTAGAGTCTTTATCAATGGGACTTGAAATCTAGTGCACCATATGCTTGGTATAAAAAGAAACATTTATCTGGAAAAATTAAAGCAGAGCATAGACTGAATTTATCTGTTATTCTTCATAGGTCTCTTTTAATCCATAATTTTAAGCATAAATATAATTGCAGAGAGTAATAACTTGATGCTCTGATACCTTCCTTGCTCCCCTTAGTAGCGAGGGCTTCTTCACCGCTCTCAGAACCAAACTCTCTGTACATAAAGGTGATTTTGCCAGCAGCAGACAGGCTGGCACCAAGCTGGTGCTCCTGGTCCTTCTCCCCACACCGTTTGGGGGTGGCAGACCTGATCCGAAGCCCACAGGAGCAGAGGGATCTCAGCCAGCATCCGCCTGACCTTGCAGGCGGTTGGTGGAGAGGCCTTTGGCAAAGCCCCAAAGCTGTATCTTCAAACATCCACAATCAGTGCTGGTGCTTCTGCAAGGGTTGTTATAGCTGCTTTTTATTAAGTGTTCCTTGGTGGCCATAGATGAGGTGTTCAACAGCCTTTGAAGTGCCTTGCATACTCACACAGTGCTTGAAACCTAAGCTTACCAGTTCTGCTGCTAAATAAACTCCTTTCAGGTAGTACTTTCAGAGATAGCCATCCTTCCCGATAAAATGCTGATTGCCAACTCAAGTGTATGTGAAATGCTGTACCACTGTTAACTGCACGTTTCTCTGCACATATTCACAAAGAGAAGAATTGCAGATCTTGAATCACAGATACTTAGGTGCATGCCTGATTCTCAGCACATGAAAAGCCCCACTGTAGTTATTGCACCTGCTGAAAATCAGGTTATTTACTGAAGAGCATCCCCTAATCTGGACCAGAGTTAAGGTCTGAGGAAGCAGGGAAGCTAAAATGTTGTTTTGATTCCTCTTGAAGCTGTGAACATTTTTTAGCCATGAGATTAAGCATGGTTGGGAGACTAATGACATGGAAAGTAATGAGGCTGCTCCCACTGGGGAAAGACACAGATTTCCCAACCTTATTTATGAATTTGCAATGCACAAAACTAATGGTTTGAAAATGCTATCTTGTAACTGTTTTTTGCCTTCTTGCTCTACCTGTTAGCTAGTTCTTCAGCGTGGACACTAGCCTGAACGAAAACTCCTTTCAACCACACTTGCAATAGAAAAGAGACATTTGTTTGGAATGAGTAGAGAGGCCAGACAGGAGGGATTCCAAAAGGGGCAGTAGGTAGCAACACTTCCATAGGAAATGCTCCCAAACTCCCACGTCTTGGAGCCTCAGAGCTTCCCAACCCAGAGATGCTGTCTTGGTATTTAAGATAACTCAATGATACTTCCTTTCTTTAATTTTTACTACTTCTAGCACCTACAGCATCCTGTAGCAAAGAGTTCCATTGCCAATTCCCATGATCTCTAAAAACTCCATTTTTTTTTATATTTAACTGATTATCTACTTGCTCTCTTCCACGCCCAGAGTCTTGGTTGACTTCTGCATAGGCAATCCTCTGGCCCTGGTTGTTCCTGGATTTAGGATGTGTCAGCAGGATGCACCTGGCAGGGTTACAAAAGTGTTTCGTCGGAATAAGACTTGGTCTCTATGCTCCCAAGCACAAAACCCACTATGTTACTCAGCAGTATATTCACGCTATAAATACACTTCTTTTCACATTAATTCATCCTTATTTACCACAGCAGATAACAGAACTCCAGGCTCAGATTCATGCAGCAATAAAAGAAAGGAAGAAATTTCTCCCAGATTATAAAGATTTGTCATGTTGTCACTATGTTTATTTTCTCCATCTATTTCTCTCCTTTCTGTACATGGCTTTATGCTCTGCAGGGCCCTCAGGGAAGGAAAAGAGGGTATTATTTTGAAAAATATAAGTTTTTTTGATTAAAGGATACAAAATTAATTTGCTTCTCAGACCCTGGGAGCGTATTCTTTGACAACTGTACTCCGCCGAGCAAACAGAGCACACATGGCTGAATTTATCATGTTCATCACCAGACCCTGGTCTTTTGTTCTTCAGACTATGGAGCCTCTCTTGCAATTAGAGAACGTGAATTTGCTAAAACACATGTAACCACAAGACGCTGTTCTTTTTGCTACCTCGCACAAGGGTGCAGTAATGATGCAGCTACAGCGCTCATTGAGCTGGGAAGGGCAGAGGAGCACAGCATTGACCACACTGTGGATACAAGACACTGGAGACTGAACCACCTTTATTGGTAAACCCAAAGTTATTCTTAGTGGCAAGGACCTCACCCTAAGAGCAAAGAGATCAGAGGTTGAAAGAGCCAAGTGGTTTCCTCTGAAAAGATTTTTCCCATTTAAAGGACTGGGAATCACCAAGGTTCAGAGGCACATCTGGATGGGCTCCAGAGCACCAACACTGCTCCAATGCTGGTTGCGTCTAGCTGAGGTTATTTTGGATGTTTGATGCTCTCAGAATAGGACGCTGCCTGTCCTTTGGGCAGATGTCAGTAACAAGATGGGAAACAAAGCTGAAAACGATTTGCTTCTTGGGATATTTGTGCACCACAAAATGGGAGACAGAAATCTGTCTCGTGGCACTGCCTAGGGACGTATGCCTACATGGTGCTGTCCCCGATGGACGCAAATCCGTTGGTCCCAGCTGGGACATCCACTTGATGCACAGTAGTAACACTGCCTGTTACATCTCCTTTTTGCTTTGTGATTTTGCGTGTGACAAGAAAGAACCCAAAAATACTCATATTGTCAGAAATGTCACTATGGAAACAAGGAAGGAGTTTAGTGTAGTTTGGCCAGCATCGACACAGCTGCTCTAATAACCCCAAAGATGGTGTGACCCTGTGTGTCTGCACAGAGCTCCCTGAGGAGCAACCTCATGTCACAGTGGGGTGGGTAAAACCAAACGGCACAGTGCTGCTTTCAAAAGACTTGGGTGTCTGTGCCAGGAAATCCAAACCCCTAAAGCTGCTAAAATATATATGAAATATATATATAGGCCTAACAGACATTAACAACTTTTCCCTATTCTCACAGTGCCTTCCCATATCCAAAGGACTTTGGGATAGCAGAGACAGAATGAGACTTGAGCAAGCCAAACGTTTGCAGAGTGAAGACACGATGTTTTGCCCATCCCAGCCTTTCTAAGGGATCAGATGTGCATTTCTGCAGTGGTGTGTACTTACAAACTAAGATTACATTATGTTTATATGCACACAGTAGCTCAGGTCTGTTTGCTGCAGCCCCGGGAGGGCTGTGGTCCTGGGCTCAGGATGGAGAGTGTCACACAGTACTGGTAAGCACAAAACCAGCAGTGACACCGGCCACAGCAAACACATCATGCGTTCAGCACAACCAGTTCCATCAAATCGAGTGAAAGTAATGTTATAAACCCAAGTTGTGCAGGGAGTGGAGAAAATCCTGCTGCTTATGAGCCCTGGGGAGAGCACACCTTCCCTTCTTCCATCTCTCAGGGGCTTATTTCCTTCATTGCCTCAATCCATGCAGAGAGCTTTCATAAAGATGTGCTGTAACTCTTTTGGCTGCAGATGTATTCTCTGTGGGGTCTTACTCTGCAGTCACTTGACTGAAAGATGAGCACGAGGAGTACGGATTTGAGACTCTTCCTGCAGATTAGCAGGAAGCTTTCCCTGCCAGCACAGACTCTCATACCTCATGTGGTATAAAACCAATTTAAGTTGAAAATACAATTAGAAGAAGTAAGTGTGTAACGCCAGTGCTTTAAATACCTTCCAGACACATCTGTACCCTGGGAGGTACTCAGTGTGGCATCCAAGTGGATGGTCCCCAAAGGGTGAGGGAGAACAGGCCCTCCAGGACCCGTTTTGGGCAATTTTGGCTAGTTATTCCTGCCCCAGGTGGGAAACATGCACAGGGCTCCCACCACATCCCAGACACCCACAGCTTCAGCCAATTTGCCTGCAGCAAACAAAGTAATTAGCCTGATTAGGATGTTTTTGCTGGTTTTGTTGTTTTCTGGAGAAGGAAAAGGCAGTTTTTAACCATTTGTATTTTGGGCAGAACAGAACAAACCTTCTCTCTCCCAGAATACCAAAGGGGCTTCGTGGCCCCTAGACCTCCTGTGGATAACCAGGGCCGTCACTGCTGCTGAAGAAGTAATTTCAGTAACATAGAGAGTTGTAGGGGAGACCTTCCAAAGATGTGCTCTCACCTTAAGCCTCGAGCAACACTGAACTTATAGCTCAGACTTTTCACATAAAGCTTGCTACTGAGCTGTCAATCCACCATGCCTTAAACTGCAAGAGAAAGCAAAACCCTTTAATCTCCCTCAAGCTCAAATCAAGGTTAACCTACAGGGACAATTCTTCTCACTCATCCTCTCTACACAAAAGCAGCTAAACTGGTGCATGGGTGGGAGCAGAATTTGGGAGGGGAGCAGAGTCATGCACACACACTCCGACCCCTGTGCTACTTCTCCTTTTTGGCACCTAGGCTAATTTCCTTAACATGATTAGATGATATTTTCCAGTATAACCAGGGATCTGTGACCGAAGGTTAGCATCATTTTGGAAAGACATGATTTCCTCAGAAAAGAAAAAAAAAGGGTTTAAAGAGGATTAACTGACCCATTTGAGCTATCAGCTTTGTTTTTTCGTATGTAACTATGCTGTCCTTTACACAACCACACTTCTTAAAATAGGCAGCTTTAAAGAAAATTAATCCTATAAAGTCAAAAGCATCTTGATCCTTTCTGGGCTAGTGTCTCTGATCCGATACAATTTTTCCATGCCTATGCTGCTCAAAAGCAGGGGAAACAAATCTTCCTGCAAATCACTGCTTTCTTCAGCCTGTGATTTCTATTATCTGATTCATTTAGTTAAGTATGTGAAACAAAATGAGGGGAGATGGTGATCTTCTTCCCACTGAGACAAGTTGATATCAGGGCTTCTTAGACTCCAGTACTTCTTACTCTTCTGAAGGCTCTGCCATAGCTCTGGTACTACTGGAAACACAAAGTAAAGCAGAAAAGTGAGCTGATATGACCAAGAGCTGTGAACAACGGAGAAAATCTGCCAGGCTCCTCCATGTTAGGAAATGCAAGCGTTTTGTCTCAGGCTGCTCTAGTAAACAGAATTTATAACATGTTCCCCAGGAGGGAAAGATGAAATAAGCTCCCGTATATAATATAATTTCTGTGGGAGGAAGCTGTCTGCGTCGTTAGCTATATTGAACATGTTCCCCTTTTCTTGCATTGTGCTCTGCTTTCAAGTCTTAAGTCTCAGAAAGATTCCCCTTGGAGAACATTGAAATTAAAGACTGACTCAAGAATGAATTAATTCTGTTCACTAATTATAATGCTCATGTTACCTGGTCCTTGGGAACAGTGTGAGGAGCAGCTGCTGCTCTGCCATGGCGAGGTTCTGCTCCCTGCAGCCAGGGAAGAGCTGAATGTTTGATTTTAATGCTTCTTTTGATCCCCAGCATCTCAGTGAACACATGAAATGTTTACTGATGCCAAAGTGGCCCCTGTCCTGGGATAAGCTTGGGCAAACTGCAGGGTCCCGCTGTGCTTTGCCAGGAGGATTTGCTCCCCCAGTGTCTCCCCTGCTGTAGAGCCAGTAACACACTGGTGAAGCACGGCCACGTAAAGGCTAGTTTTCAGCATCTCTGTGTCTGATTTCAATTGTGTAATTCATACTAATCCAGCAGCTCTCCAGGTTCCTTTCCAGGCTGGTGGTAACCTGGTAGGATGCTGGGGTGAGAAAGGAACTTTGGTGCTTGGTGTGACCCCTTCCCACCCTGGCATACCACAGCAGTGAAAGTTGGTTGCCTTCATTTAAGACCCAAATAGTGCCGTCATAGCTCCACACCCCCCAGTAAATATCATCCTGCACAAGTGAGCTGTTTGCCACCTAACAGGGGAAATTACTCCAAATAACAAATCTCTGTGCTTCTCAGTCACCTCTTTGCTTCTGAACAATGCAAATAGGTTATTTGCTTTGTCAACCCCTCACTGGTCAAAAGTCCTTGTTGAACACCGTGATTTGAAGCATCAAGCTGCTGAACTGGGTGGTTGTGGCAGACTGTTTATTCCCATTGGAGTATTGTTTGGCTTCACACATAGTGTAGACCTGGTTTGTAGCCAAGAAGGCAGTGGAAAACTGGCACATGGTGTGCGCGCAGTGTCCCTTGACATTGGGTGTGCTGGGGAGAACTTTGTAAAACTGGTATGACAATAAGAATAGTCCCAAAGCACATCAGTATTATTCCTCACTAAACCTGACTATTCTTAATTCTGGATGCATTTCTGATGTGTGTGCTTCCAGTTTATCAACTCCTTCATTCAGCATAGGCTACCCAGAGGTTTCTGCGCTGCTCAGGAGGTGCAGCAGAGCAGAAGGAGAAAAGACATTTGTAACTTGAATGCTCCCTGAAAAGAACAAGGTCTTTTGTAGATTTTGTAGATTTTTGTAGGTTTTTATAGATTCTTTTCATAGGTTTTGTAGAGTTGTAGGTCTCTTACCTACAAATCATCTTTGAATTTCCAAGGCATACTTCTTCCAAAGTGGCACATTAAAGTCTCTAAACCTTAAAGGCTGTATGTCCTGGGTTCAGCAGTAGCAGTCTTTTTTCTCCATCCTAGTACCTGGTGCAGTGCTGTGGTTTTGACTTTCAGCCTGGGAACAGCGCTGATAACAC
>JBCJKH010054036.1:2775-30702 GCA_039877255.1 Loriculus beryllinus
CACCTCACTAATGGACAAGAATTGGCTTAATTTGATCTTGACAAAATAAAATTAAGTAAGTGCAAAACCACTGAAGTTATTATAGATAATGTCTTTCTTAATCATATTTAGCTTCATGCCATGTCAAGAGATAATCTCCAGCTAAATACAGCCTCAACTGAAAAGAAATATGGACCTATTTCAGCTCAGTGTACTACGGATCTCAATGGCACAGTAACTACAACTACTAACCACTCTTTTAAGACCTCATAATTTCCCAGACCATTTTAGGAAGCTAATCTGGATGATCACCCCCAAAACTGGTTTCAACTTCCAGGTGCAGCTGAATTACTAAAGTCAAAAAATACCTTTTTCCAGAGGTCTGTCATCTACCATAGGTTTTGATTGTCTAAACATGTCTATCTCACCACGTTTAGACTGTTTAACTGCCTAGTCCACTGCTTTCCCAGTTTGTTCAAGCTGCTCATAGAGAGATGGGAGACAGATTTGACTTGATTGCAGAACAACAAGATATAAGGGTATTCACGTGACAGCAGTTGTGATTACATTGTCGTTAAAATAAATTCACATTTAGATGTGAGATCAAATCCTGAGTAAGCATAAAATCATTATAACCCTGTTGAATTCATTGAATTTCTGCCCACTTTCGTCAGCTGAATGTCTGACTAGAGCTGGACGCTTCTGAGTAATCTTCATCTCTCTATTTCTAACAAAACTACTAATCTGGTTTTCCAAACAATTTTCTCACAATGTTTCTATCCATTCGAGTTCCTCTTCAATGTTTCTTGTAGCTTGAACATGAAGCAGGGATCCTGCACCCATTCTTGCTGAGTCAGGGCTCAGTGCATATACTACTGATCACTTTCCTTACAAGGGTGCTTAAAATAGCAGCTTCAGCCCACCCTTGCTCACTGGGAAATCTGTCAGCAAATTTCATGTTTCTATTATTACAAGGCCAATTTTAGAACCAGACAATCACAGCAGTGATAAAGCTCTAGAGCGTTTTAAAAGAATACAGGTGGAGATGGGTCAGCACTGCAAATGCTTTCACAACAAAGTGCCGAAATTTCAGGGTGATTTCACTTTTTATATGTTCATATCATCTTCAATTAGCTTTCCATAAACATTTGGGTGATTAAAATGTTGACTGACAGCACTGTTTACACTTCATTTCTTATGAAGCTGCATATGCAAGTATTCATGGTTAATGAGCTTCACAACAGAATTAGCAATTACTCTTGCTACAAATGCTCACACTTTTCTGAGTTTAGGAGAGCAGGCAGATATCTGCCTAGATCCATCCCTATTGTGAGCAGTATCAAAGTGTGTGCTTACATCCCAGACTTCCTCTAGGAATAGTTCTAAATTCATCTATTGGCATGTGGGACCCAAGAACTGAAGCTGTAATGAGGCTGGGAGAGGGGGAGACTCGAGGCCATATGACTTACTGACTAGTAAGCTTCAATAGCTGACACCTGGCTATTGCCCAGAAACTTGAATAAAACAGAAACATGAGTGGTTGAAAAATCTCTAGTAATACATCTTGATAGAAATCACAAGAGCTTGTACATGTCCTATAATTAAGGAGCATCCGTTATTCAGTCACTTTTGTCAAACATCACTTTAAAATCAGACCAGTCTAGCACTTGGGAGTTATTTTTTACGTGATCAAGCCATTAGAGACAAGATTACAGGCACCCTGGTTAACAGCAGAAAATACGAAGTTCTGACACATTCCTAAAAGAGAAAAGTGGAGAAAATTCCTCTACATCTATGATCCCTATGTAGTAGAAAACAACTAGGTAATTCCAAATGCCTTGTCTAGTTGTGCTGGAGAGAAGGTCTGGTTTAGATGCACATACCCACCTCCCGGAATAGTTTTCTGGGCTCTATGGACCTATTTCAAACACATTCTGAAAGGTGTCTTAAAGTCTCTCCCACTGTAGCTCAACACTGACACTGAGATGGCCACAGCGGGGCTCTGTTCTGACCCACTCTGGAGAGGGCAGCAGGAAACAAGCCACTATCTGAAGAAATCTTAAATAATGTGAAGTGGATGGTTTCAGTTGGGAACTGAAGTAAAAAATGCAATTAAAGTCTAATAACTTGTTGCACCTGTGAAATTTGAAGGCTGAACCATGCGTTGCAGATATGTCAGTATGAAATATGACTTCATGGTTTTTCACCGATGTCTCCCTCAGGGACAAAACACAGCTCTGCATAGATTGTTTCACATTTGGTTGACTTTGAGCAAACCTATAAAATCTATTACTGTTGCCACAGTCAGTGTAAGAAGTACAGGTCATGAAGAATGTATTTAAATCCATATCCTCCTCTGTTTTTTTTTCCCTCAGGTTATCAAGGAGGAAGATGGCAAAAGAGCAGGGTGGTTTTACATTTAAGGGCAGATTTTTTGTGTCCTTTTCTGTTTCAGTCCTAGGGATAGGCATCAGGACACAGATTTATACCTCGTCATTTTGGAGTACTAATAATAAACATGCATAAATTATGTTTAAAAAGCAATATGCAACAGTAATTAGGAACCTGAACACCACATGCTGTTATAAAACAAACAGCCTCTCCTAGGCCATAAAAAACTTCCCTTACCCATATGCTTGTTCAAAGAAAATGAAATTTAAGGTCTCTATGTATTGCTTTGAAAAAACTAATGTCAATGAAGAAGAAAGACCTGAAGATAGGAAGGATTCAGAAAGAAAAAATAAGGAAAAAACCCAACCTAACAATTCTGGCTGAAATCTGAATGTTCTGCTAATAAGCAAAAGAACTGCTAACTGGTGCTGCTGACTTGTGCTGTTCCCGCTGCATCTGCCACCATATTACTATTATTTTGCCTCAAGCATTGCTGTGGAGCTCACTTCAGCTAATGATCATGCAACTAGCAGTCTGTCAGCCTTAGTATCTCCGGGAAACAAAATGGAATTTGTCTCTACACTATTAGCCATGCTTTCTAAACACACTTCCTTTGGCCATATGTATTGAACATCACATTTAATGGCTGCTCTACTATATGCCTACTGGATATGTGCAATAGAAACTAATATTATAGGGCAGTAGGTAGAAGTCTACATAAACTTCTTTGGCATACCCTTGAAATACAAAACCATTTAGACTAGTGCTCAGCTTTTGGAATAAATGCAAGAGATGAGAATCAGTGGGTCAGTAGACCAGTGGCAAATAACAGTGTCAATTTATTGTAAGACTCAGTTTTTGCCTGAGGTCATCTAATTACATGTGTTGTAACCACAATGAGATGTACCACAAGGACAATTAAAGCTTCCATTTTGAGGAGGTAAAAAAGTCAAACTCCAATGTGACTCAAAAGGGAATACAGGCAGCTGAGGTAAAATCAGAAAGAGCTCCTGATCTGTGAGACATTTAAACACAGGGAAGGATTAATCTCTTCAGCAGTAGCTATGTTAACTGCCACTGCCCCCAAAGCGATAGGTACTGTGCTGTGCCAGGAGAAAAGCTGGCTGCTTGTTGGTGCCGAGAACAAGCTGGGAAGGCTCAGAAGCCCAAGTCCTCACCCTGTGCTGCTGTGTTTGCTACAGTGCTGCTGAGATGACCCATTTCTTATGGCAATGAACTAATCTGCAAACAGTCAGGAAAGCACGAGAGAAAGGAACTGGGGAAAGCAAGCAGTGAATTCGTTTCAGGCAAGCTATTGCTGCGTCAGAGTCTGTCCCTCTAGACTATGTTTCCCTGTGCCACAAATAGCTTTGCATTAAAGAAGTCAGGAAAAGTTAAATTACTACCTCTTGCTTTTACCACTGTTTTCCCTTTCCTGAACACCATTATCACTTTCTCTCTGGTCACTTGCTTAATTGCTCAAATTTCATCCCCTTGGCTAAGAAAAGGAGAAATACTTGAGATTTAACAGTTCATACCAAGTGTTCAGTGATACAGGCAGGGATCTGACTTCCTGACTTAGAAAAGCCTGAGTTAGGACCTCCTAGCATGCATACAACTGAAGTGCAAGGAAGCATTTGAACCCATAGGGATCTCCACTTATTCTAAAACATGGCTCCAGGAGTAAATACTCACTGCAAGGCAATGTAAGCCTTATTCTCTAAACCTCAGCTCTGCTAATTCTCAGCAACCAAAACTGAGGTCCTCAGTACTCAGATACTTCCACTTTGAAGAAACTGAAAATACAGCCAACGCACTGATACATTTTAGTTTTGTTTAGAATAAGACTAAAGGATTTAATTCTTCATGCTGTAGTGTGTAATCACCAGAAGTGCTCTGAAAGGGCTGAGTACTAAATAGTTAGGCACATTAATTCTGCAAGTCCTTTAATTAACTTCATTTCCGTTTCCTCATCAGATTCTACTTCCTTATTCCTGCCCCAGGTCTTACAAAAAGCATTGCAACTCTTCCCACATGCTGCCACATTTTGCTTGGTGCCAGCTTTCTGACAAAGCCAGTTTGCACCTTTCACCTTTTCTATACACATCATCCATTCCCATACATCTCATCAGTTACAGACATTTTTGTTTAAATAGATGTCAGTTGTGTAGCTATGCTCCCTTAAAAAAATACCCTACAAAGAAGATTCCTTACTTTGCTGTCCTACATATGTTTTGTTGTGCATTCTATATTATGTCATGCAGGTATATATTTCACCAATGTAGCTTCAGAGCTGAATATCTCAGGAGTAAAGAGTCTCAAGGGGGCAGGGGTGGTGTATATAAGCACTCAGCTGGAGTTTGGTGTACAGCTGGGCATAACACATGCTTCAGGAAAGATGGAGATCATCTGGAGTAAGTCTAGGGAAGACAAGAGCAGGAGTTATTAGAAAAACAGGAAAATGGGGGTGTTTAGTCTAGAAAATGCAAAATATGAGGAGTCTTTCAATATTTAAACCATTATTGCAAAATAACCTGGGTGAATTAATCTCTGTGTGGATGAAGACAGTGAAAAAACTGAATGGATTTGTGCTACAGAATGAGAGATTTAAGCAGACCTTTCAGAAAATCTTTCTAATAGTTAATGGTAGTTAAACACTGGAGTATCCACTGGGGAAGGAGTGGAGTACTTAACTGAAGTAATAGGGGATAAATCCACTGCTTTCACAGTGGTCTTGATGTAAGATTATTAACAGTTGAAATGTGTTTCTCTAGAGCATCTATCTCTTGCACTCAGAAAGGCAACTTCCTAGGGAGATGCGGGAGTATATCTTCATCACCACAGAACGTTGCTACTGCAGTCTGCTTTGCTGCAGCATACAAGGCTGTCTTTCCATTTACTGGTTGATAGAAATCCTGTGTAACAAAACTACAAACCCTTCACTCTTTCTCCTCAGTGGAAAAACAATCATTTTGTTGGCAAAGTGACTTGTTCAGATGATTAGCAAACACTGCTAATGATGCTGTGATTTTGGAGTCTTGAAACCATAAATTCTCATTGCTATGCTTGAGACACCACAAGAAAAGCTTGTGGAAATTAAGACAAAATGAAAAGCAAGCTTTTGCTTTATAAATCGCATGCAAAATCATCAGAGTCCTTTGGGTTTTCGGAGGAGTTATCTCAAGTTAGATCTTTATCTTGAAGAGTTTCATAAAAACTGAAATAAGAAAAAAAAGTTTACTGTAATGAGTAATCTGGCAGAGCACCCAAGAGTTATACTACTGAATGCTTTCCTTGGTCCCAAATCTCCTGTGTTAACTTCATGGAAGTCTGATACACCAGCTTTTTATGCATGAAAAGGCCCTTTAGTATAAGAAACACATTAGATTACAAGTGTCACCTGGACGTAAAAACATCCAGCATCTCCACACTAGAAATCTCAGAACAGCAAAAGGCGTAGGAGCCAAGCCTGCCACAGTGGAAACCAGGGCAGGGCATTTTGGTTAAGCAGTGAAGGTCCCAGAGAAAGTTCAACTGTGTACAAGCTTTATAAGGTATGGAAGGTATTAATTTTAATCAGTAAATAGCAAACTAAAGACAGGATTAAATAGAAGATCTCATAAATAACTACCTTTGCAACTTTACATTATAAAAATAAAACTATTGCTAAATTGTGTCAATCTTTATTACTATACAAGTTCGAGTGAACAATTTAATATTCTCACTGGTGGTTAGGTTCTACACATACACACTTTTATTGTAGCAAGAATGGCTGTTTTCATTTCCATCAATTGTTAGGATTATAAATATTTGCACTTATTACATCCGCTTCTCTGGAGAATTAACTGGAATTGGCAGATATACACATTCTGACAATGAACAAAATCTGCTTAGGCTTAGCAAAGCATCTCTATTGTACAGGAAAGTATCCACATTTACATATTAGTACAAGACTAAAGTGGAGAAATCCATTTGCATTTTATAGGAATTGATTTACGATACAGGTGAAATTTGAGTCTGTCTAATAAAAACCTGCCCAATATTTTTGTCTTTATGGCAAGTGTGCTGTAAGGGTAGTTTTTCCAAACATAAAATCCGTCAGACTTATAGTGGAATTGGGAACTTAGAGCACAAAATAACATTAGAATCCTACTATAACACTAAAAAAAAAAAAAAAAAAAAAAAAAAAAGAAGTCCAAGCCAGGAAGTTCCTATTTGCAGTTTCAAATTTAAAGCAAAAAGCACATAAGAGTTAACAGTAGGTTTACATAGGAATATTCTTTCTGGCATTCTCTAGCTATCTCACTGGTCCCTGCAATGCTCTGACTTATAATCACCATAATTTATGGAACAATCAACATCTCCATTTTTATGACAAAGCATGTGTATCAGCATAGAGGCAATCAGATCACTTGGTTGCTCTGTTACAAGAAGGGAACAGAGCACAAGCATAAAGAAGAATGGTCACCCACAGGTGCAATCTGCTAGCCAGGGAATAGCCACAGTAACAAGCCTATGTGAAATACACACTGTTCAATTTCTTGCTTCCAGGGACCCAGCTAGTTTAGTACACTTAGATGCTCAGCATCTCCACTTGTCAGTCAAGCTACCATCTGCTCCCACTCACTGTAACCCCTTCCAGGTTGCCTGTATACTACCATGTATCTTCAAATCCCTTTTACTTCAAAGAGCTTGAGACGACCTCTGATCCTTTCCCTCCTGCTTTGAGCATGTCTCAGCTCTACATTATGCAGGCTGAGAAATGCGGCCTGTTATAAGGTTATGTCTACATCATATTTTGCAGACAGATGCAAGTTTGCTTCAAGCTAGTAGGAAGAGAGCCAATTCAGATGCAGAAGCCACGTGACTGCATTATCAGAACAATGCTGAGCTTGATGCAATAAGCCTAACGGAGAAAAAGAATATATTAGCAGAGCTTCTATCAGTGCAGAGCACAGGCAAAGCAAGCTTACATCTGTCTGCAATCTGTCAGGCAGCTCCATATTGTGCCTGAATCGCATAATTCCCCTTCAGTCTTATTAGCCCACACACAAACTGAAGCAGGGACAGAATGCTATTCTGTTTGCTTTCTACAGAAGAATCTGCTGATACTGGTCTTCTGTCAGAGACAGCACACCTGTGGGATGGAGTTCACCTCTGCTCTGCTGTGCCACTATTTCTATCACAGGTACCAGGTCAACGGATGACAGAAAGGCTTTCTATTCAGCATCTCTATTTACATTTGTTCAGTTTACCAGCAAGAGATCATTTTCTGCACTGCTACTGGTTTCCACCCACTGAGAATCAGTTTGCAGAACCCTGAAACATTGATTACAAAACATAATTTGTATTTGTCTTTCCACTTTTGGCCTGTTTAAAAGCATAAGATTGGTGATAATGTAAGACTTGAAAAAACACTGCTTGCTTTCAGTGGTCTAGCATCACTTAGGATGAAACCCACAGTTAGCCACATTGAAGCATGTAAACATTATTAGACAGTAAAGAGACTTTGTTAACACTTAACGTCTGTATACCCCTGGGAGATTTTACAGGCAAACTTTCCCAAGGTCCATTTTCAATGTTCCATCTATTGAACATAAAGGCTACACACTCTTTTTTGAGGCCAGCTGCCACATGCTCTGGCTCTGAGAGCCCTTCTTTAATAAAACTTTGAGGACCTCCAGCTTAGAGTTCTCTGACCACAGGTATTTTCTCCCCCTCGCCCAAAGAATCCTTGATACATGAAAACATTTTCCTCCAGAAGACACAAATGTGCTGCTTGCAGCACTGTGGATCAGCTCTCTGAAGTGGCTGCCTAACGCTTAGGCTGCAGCACTGATCACAAGACAGCTTTGCTCCCTGTTTGCACGTTGTTCTCCAACATGTCTTTAAATTTACCTCTCAACTCACAGAATTCATGCTGGAAAGACTCACCATCCAAGCTCTTTCTTCCACAGGAAGGGAGAGTGTTATTCAACAAAAAGTGTCTGGCATTTAAGTGGCATCCAAATTCAATGAAATTAATGAGAAGATGCAATCAAGTTTCCAAGAACAAGTACCTGCTGCAAAATCTAACATACAGGTTTCTCCTATAGCCATGTTCCCAGAAACATCCGTGGCAGTTGGTTCAGGCTAGAGCAAACTGTAGAACCATCTCCAGGCTAAGAAAGACTGCTACCAGCATGTCCATGGCTCAGCAGTACCTGTAAATCCTGACCTCATTTATCCCTGCAAACCAGGATTCATTCACCTCTCTTGCAGGCATGTGCATCTGGCTTCACTGAATTTCCACTGCATCAATCTGCTTCTCAGATCCTTCCAGCCAGCGATGAACACTGTCGATACTTGAGCAAAAATAGACAAAGCTGACAAAAAAGTGCTCAAGGCCATTTTGCAGTGGGAAATTGTTTCATACTGTGTTTCTCTCAGATAGGTTTGACAAAAAGTCTACCCCAGGAAACTTCCCTGCCTGCCTGCTGTTTTACACAGCTTGGCAGCTAACCAAAGGGACACAAACACTTTCAAGTGTGAAATAATTGCAAATATTTTTGTTCAAGAGATTTTATTCATCCTTAGATGAAAGACTCAAATATCTGAACACCTTTCTTTTTATCCACTAAAAGGTCTGTAATATTTGAACTGAGGATAGCCAGCTGTTTAGATAGCTCTTGAAGTACAGTCCTGTAACTGTACTCCAGCATCCTGCAGTGAGCTCCTCAGGCTGCAACACTGTGCCTCCACTGTTATCCTAGCTCCACAGGCTCTAGGAGAGCTCTGTGGCTTTGCCTGCACAACATACGGATACCAGGGATGGCTGCTTATCCCTGCAGCTCTTGCAGAGTGAGATAGTACCTTGTGCATCCCCATGACTCCCCACAGACACCTACCAAACTTCTCAATCCTAGAGTCATCAGCACACACCAGACACGGGCTGTGGTAGGGGAGGGAGCAGGAAGGGTTCTCCTCAGGGGTGACAGGGAGATGAGACACACAGATGCAGCCATATGCTTTAATGCTGGCAGGAATAAACCAAAGGGGGGTTTTGCCTAGCACAAACCCTCTTCTACTTCCTCCTTGGGAAATGTGATACAGGCAATGAATCAGCATTGCCACAGTTGCAGTGCCCAGGTGCTACAAAACTGGTGTCCTGGCCAGACTGTGCTGTGACCAGAAGTGGATCCTGCTTCAGCAAACTCTGGGCCAAGAGCTTCCCACTAGGGTCCACCAGGAGAGACCCCATCCCAGCCAGCAGCCAGCAGCCAGGAGCACTGGGGCAGCCCCAGCTTCAGGCACTTCACTGGGGACAGGCTAAGGCCAGGCCTAGATGTTGGCCTGCTTAGTGGCGCCCATGGCCACGCAGGGCTGTGAGGAGCTGGAGACCTGCCCTGCTGCACCATCGCTGGGGCAAGGGCTGATGGCCTCAGAAGCTGATCTGGGGCTGTGGAGGAGCCCCAGGATGCCAGTCAGGGCTTGTGGTGCCCCAGGGCACCGGCACCAGCTCTTTTGTGTCAAATCGCTCTTCTCAGAGACTTTCATCCACACATATGGTCTTTTGTTGCGTGTCTCTCAGCACTCCCTGATGACGCTTGCTTGTACTTGCTCACTGCGGATCACACTCGATCACTGGTGGCACTAAAGCAGTAGCCTCTCCAAGACACGATATTTTGCTCCCCTATTGCACAGCCATCCAGCCCTGCTGTCAGAGAGGTGGCTGCAGTGAGGAGGTGCGCTGCATCATGCCTACCTGCAGCTCCAGTAATAGGAATTCCCCACCTTTCCCTCCCTGGGTTTTCAGCTTGCCCCTGACTACCTCCCTTGTCACCCGCAGATTCTCTGAATCAGAAAAATCCCCATTTCCTGGGCTCAGAAGTAGCAGCCACCGCTCTGCCTCTCAGAGCTGCATGCAAGGGACCATCTATCCCCACAGTCTCAGCTACAAGATGCCCCTGAGCTACCATGCCCAGGAAGGCTATTTCACAGCCGTGCTGCAGCTCCCCGTCTCAGCACTGGCAGTGTCTCTGCTTTACAGCCCACTTTTCAGCCATCTGAGGCTTTCTTCTACAGGTTACAGGTTTCTCGTCAGACGCCCGCTCATTTACAAGTAATGGGTTAGCCTTCACCTGCCTTACTCCCTGTTAACCCTCACTGACTCACGCTCCAGTTCAGGGAGTTCACTCTTGTGCTCTGGTGATACTTTATTTCAAATGTGCCAGTATTTTGAGTGGAGTGACCTACTTTTGAGTTAGATAAAAAGAGAGGTGGAACTAAGGCTCTTCCCTGCAAAAAAGGCCAACTTTGATACACCAAGGGAACAAGGATATGAAGCCCATTCAGCTGAGGATCTTGAAGAACTGAATGCTCACAATGCTCCATGTATTTTAAAGCAAAAGATGAAAACATATGTAACTTCTTTTTTTTCTCAAGAAAAGGGAAATAAAAAAGCTGTTGGATAACAGACCTTAGTGAACAAACAGGCATATTCAAAATTATATTAGGACTAGGCAGGGAGACACGGGAGACTGATAGGAATAATCACTAGAGAAAGCTGTTTTGCAACATCAGTAGCAGAGTTGCAAAGGCAGACCTGTCACCAGGCAAGTTGATGCAGCCCACACTAAACCTGAGCTCTGATGAAATCGTCATTTCAGCAGTATCTCGTAGCAGTGAGTCCCGTGTGACAGTTACACATTTACCCCTTGCTTACATAATTCTAAGTATTTTTAATGTTTTTGTTGCTATTAGATTGACCACCTCTAACATTAAATCACTGCTGCTCCACCATTCAGTGCAGAACTGCAGTGTGAAATGTCTCACTCGGTAATTGCCTCCACTGCCCCTTCTTCCCAAGGCCGTCACTACTGTTTTCCTTTCAGGTCTGCAAATCTGCCAGCAGCTCCCACAGCTGTCTCCCAACCACACATTTCAGTGACCTCTTCTCTGCAGGCCACAGTCTGTCTCACACTTGACATCAACTCAGATCAGCAAATCCACTCCCCAAAGCACAGCTAATTATATTCTTCTACTGCTTGGAAGTTCCAGCACATCCCAGTGAATCCAAAATCAAATGTGGAGGAAACCTAGACCTTTGCAAATGGGCAGGCATGCTCTTTGTTACTGTAGGTGTTTGTGTGCATTTCCAGTTTGAGTATGGACATCCTTAGGGCATGCTTGTGCAGCAGCAGGTTGTCTCAGGCACCCTTGATTACTGGGAGAGACGGCAGGTTTTGAATTGTGACAAAAAAGTCAGTTTGCTGCCACCTCCATAGCGTCCCACTTGGCTGGTTTTGGATACAACCAATATTCAAGTGCCTCTAGAAGCTATTAAGCTACATTTTAGCAGGACAAAGCTAGCCTGAAGCAAAAAAAGTGAAGCTGCAGTGGAATAAAAAGAAGGTACTCTCATGAAGAAATAAATGGTTAAAAGGTGGACGCAAAGGATAAAAGTCATTGGAGGAAGATCACCAGCGGAGTCTCACAGGAATACACTGACTGATCTAGTCCTAAGTGACCTGGAAAGTGGGACAAGATGAAGTAACAAAGTTTGCTGACAATACTAAGTTATTCAAAGAAGTAAATTTAAAGCCAACTGCTAAGAGCTGGAGATGGATGTCATAAGAAAGAATGACTTGGAAATAAAAAGGCAGCTGAATTCAATATTGACAAATGTAAAGTAATGCACATGGGAGAAAAAAGTCCAACTATACATATGCAATGATATGCTCCAAAATAGCTGTTACCACTGTAGAAAGCAATCTTGAGGTTATTATAAAAAGGTCTATGAAAATGTCAGCTCAGTGCTCAGTAGCATTTAAAAAAGCAAATCAAATGTGAGGAAAGAAATGAAGACCACACCATAAAATATCACAAGGTCACTGTACAGATTCACAGTGTAACTGCATTTGAATAATGCGTGCTGTTCTGTCCCCATCCTCCCAGCTCAAAAAAAAAAAAGTGGGTAGGGAAAAAACAAAGATGCTCAAAGTCTGGAATCATATTGATATGAGAAATGGTCAGTGAGAAGAGTAGCCTTTGTCTGGGAGAACGGAAAACCAGGGAGGGCACGCGATAAAAGTGGCTAGAAGGATGCAAATACCTGTTTGCTGTCTTCAGTATAACATCAAATGAAATCAATAGTAATAGTTTCAAAGAAAACAAAAGAAGGCAATTCTTCAACCTACAGCTCAGCTGTGTAACTCATTGCCATAGGAGGCTATGGGGACAAAAAGTCCCTATGGGCTTAGAAGACTCATGGATGCAAAAACTCAGGGTTTCCCAAAGATACAGATCTTGAGAGCGGGGTCTGGCAGCATCACTGTGTCCTTGCTCTCTTTATTTCCACATCCATTTTCCCACCCGGAATCCATTATTGCCCAGTGTTGATGAGTTGTGGTGGGATCCGCTACAAAAGTTCTGGTGTTTGAAGGTTGTCCCCTTAGGGGATCAGAGTGAACCCCAAAGCTCACTCCTTCCTCCATGGAAGTGAGTGAGGCAAACTTAGCTCTGATGTCTATTTTATGCTGGAATAAAATATAGTTTGGTCTAAGTCAGAAGGAAGGTGTAAGCTGTGTGACTTGGATTAATTTGGCATTCAGTGGGTGTGCGAATGATGGCATACCCACCAATGGAACAGATGGTCTGGGCATCAGAAAAAATAACTAAATAGCTATGAAATAAAGCAAGCTCCCTCCAGGCAAGTTCTGATTTTCATTCTACTGGGATAATCCTGAAACAATTTCATTGAAAGGACTGAGCTGTTTACCTCTTTCACTTGAGGCATATCTTAGGTTTTTGCCTAGTTCAGCCCCTTGCTGGAGTTTACTTGCTGGATTTGGGTCTGAATGTTATTAAGTTTCTTGTCGAACCTTTTATAGTGCCTGTCTATGGAGCAGCATTTAGACTGATTTCCAGAAAGGTGAAATCAGCCTCACACACACCTCTCCTCAGCCCTGTGCATCTTGAGGTTGGCAGCCGGGTGAAGAGGTCCCGAGGCTCATGGGGCAGGATTGCTCACCATGAGCAAGCAAAACCCCCTGAAACCTCTTACACTTGAGCTAAATCAATCTTGAAGTTGCTGAAAGACAGCTAAGGCATCAGTCCTTAAATAAAACCACAACCCGAGACTGCAGTAAAAATACACCCTTAACAGATGCATCCACTATTTCTCCTTCTCTTCTCTTGCCTTTTCCATGTACCCCACATTGTTCGTGGTTCTGTGGCTGCTTTGGTCAGATGCAGTGACAGGGAGCACACAGGTAACACTCAGTATTGTACAAGGGATTTCTCAGATGGGTGCCAAAGCAAAAAAAAAAAAACCCAAACAAACCAATTTTACATGCCCTAAAGTGATAGCAAGATAAATAAGGGAAATGTGATAAATAAAAGGACTCAGATTTTAAACATAATACTAAAATGGAGAGCTCAATGACAGAGTGTTATCCTAGAATAGTATTTTTCACATTGTAGAATGCAGTTTTCTCTATTTTTGTGCAATCTGATAAACACTGTTTCTGTTATCCTGAGCATGAATGTTTGTCAATATCAACTTTAAGTAATAAGAGGCTGATTTGGTTGCAGGAAAATAGGAATGACTCATCAGGCCGCACATAAAACACTGCATTCTTGTAAATGTATCCTGTATATCTGTATACTTAAACAAGCCTAAGATATGATGATGCTATATTATTTCCAAGCAGAAACAGTATCCAGATCTCTGTGTGGGTGGGTAGGCAGGGGGTGGATATAATAAAAACCTCTATGATGTATTGTGCATATCCCTATGTTGTTTTCAGATATGGTTCTGAATTATTAATACCTAAAAATGGAATTGTCCAGTTCTGCCCTTATGCATGATTGTTTACTTCAATAAACCTAAATTTAGCAGGAAATGCTGAATATTTAATTGTGCACAGCATAAGTAAAGAAGACTTCATTCTGGAAAGTCTTTGTTTCAGACATGGCAACAGTCTCGGAGTAAAGTGCCTAATTTCATTTTTTATTGCTATGATCTGCTGCTAAAGTCTTCTGATTTGTGACTCAGACACTTGATATGCTGTGACAAGCTCCTCACTTTCACAAACGAGGGGGGAAAAACACAGGGGTGTCCGACTTCATCCTTCATATCCAGGGCATCGTTTATCAAGCAGATGTGAACAAATACGCATCTGCATCAGGAATCCTAATTTAACTTTGGTTTACCTTTTCCTTTAGGACCCACTAGCGGAAGATGCTGAGCCTTCTGTTCATTGTTTCCTCGGCTGGCTTTTGCAAACCAGGCCTCAGTGTCTGCCCCATCTGTGCTTTTCCCTTTTGGTGCTGCCTGGAAGGAAAGCCAGGTATTTGTCCATCATGAAGGCCTGTGCATTTCTGCTTGGCACCCCGGATGGTGGAGGGAGGCACGGCTGCCTGTGCTGGGGAGGCACCCTCAGAGCCAGCTACAGAGTGCCTGAGGTGGCTTGTAGAGCAGGATCTGATGTCAGGTACTGATGGGGGTGCACCACAGAGGCGATGTGGATCTCCTACAGGTTTTGCCTGTAATTCTTACCGAGGCTTTCTGTCCCTTTGTTTTGGCAGTAGCATATGTCTAGTGCCCCTCCATCACTACCTTTGATTTACACCCAAGTGTTCTGCAGTTATGAAAGGTCTGTGGTTAAGGTATAATTGGGCTGTTTCCTTACCCTGGATCTCCAGGAAGTCTATGGCCTCTTCAAACATCCAAGTGGATTTATGGACTAGATAACTCAAGAAAAAAACAATCATGGCCATCCATTTAAATAAAACAGGAAGCTGAAGAACAGCCTCAGACCCCAGCATGCTACTGCCCAGTCCAGAACATTAAGTAAAGTGTGTATTTTGTGGGTCTGAGGAGATTCATCTCTATGTATGAAAGGGCCCTTTATTCTGTATACACTCTCATCTACCTCACTGACTTTAGCCCTTCTTTATTCACTACTATATAACTTTTCTTCACCAGAAATGGATAGGTGGAACCAGAAAAAATTGCACATTTGTTAGTCTATTTAAGAAGCTGCCTTCTGTGTGTCATTGTAAGAGCCAGGCTGGCTCTGGCTGCAACCTCCTCTTCCCAAAAATTATCGGCCATGGGGCAGTGCGCATTTTGGCAACGTATCTGTGTGGGTAGAGTTCCAGAGAGGTACTATCTGGAAAAAGATTCCACAGAAGGATAGATAACCAGATACAAAGGCACGCTGCATGTTTCTCATGCAGCAGATTGTATCTTAATTCCTGTCAAGACTTCGTATCTAGGCAATGGTGAAAATTCCCCAGTCTAGCAGAGCTTTATGCATACCATTTCTCTCCAGAACTTCAGAGATGTATAAATGCCACATTTAATTTTCATTCACTTGTCTAAAACATGGTATACAAACTGGCCTACCTAAAAGTAAAAATATTTCTAAAACACCTTTCATAAGCATAAAGGAAAAAATCTATTGATTATTTATCATTACACTTACAGCCACTTTATATGTCCTTCCAGCGTAATGAAAATTATACAACCTGTAATTTCACACTTCCATTTGTAGACAATGACATGCAATTTCAACATTACAGTTAGTGCACACAGGCTGGGTCAGATCCGCAGCTTCATCTCCAGTGGAGATAAAAGCGTTGCATGTATGTATTGTATCAGAGAATCATACACACACAATATAACTGCTGGAGAGAGCAGATTGAAAGCAGTGCCCAAGTCAGGAGTTCTGCAAAGGTCTCCAAGTGTGATTGCAAAGCTAGAGATTGACAGAGAAAAAAACTGAAAATGAATAGGGAACATTATTATTACCAGAAGATGTGTGGACTTCTATACAATTTGGAAGGCATTTCCTAGGACCTGTTCAATCTTTTTCTATAAAAAGAAGGGAATGCTTACTAACCTGGTAACAAGGCATATTATTGTGCTGAAGAAGTGTCAAGCAACACTAAATTAAACTTGTTTGAAATATTCTTTCAGAGTCCATTGAGGAATCAGCAGTCACAGAGGTAATACAGCTCTCTGCTTGTTTGTAATACATAGTTCTGGCCTCGTACAAGTTAATTGCGATGTCTGAGGGGAGATAGGAAACACTTCTTCTAAAATATTACAGTAAGCTTTTCTCACACTCAGGTAGCTCACGCCTCAAATGCAAACCTGCCTTGTGTTTTAGGAACTCATTCAATCAAAAACGAAGTCAAAAGTCAGCCTACTGATGGAGCTAATGCATAACTTCCTGACCACTGGCAGCATCGCAGCTGAATGATGCTTATCAAGGGCCTAGACTTTTTAACAGTAATTCTGGGGTTTCTGTTGTGCTTTCAAAGCAGGTGGGAGGGATAGCATAGTCTCTCGTGCACTTGTATAACAACAGAGGCTGCAGTTAACTGCTTCATTCCTGAGATAAAGTCACGATTTCCACTATGAGAATAAAGCCCACCTGTTATTACGATTTCCAGGAGCCTGAGGCTAAAGAATGAACTCTTTCAGCCACCAAAAACCACCTTAATCCCATACTTCCCCTTTTAAAAAAGACATTCTTCTTGAGCCTCAGCTTCTCTGGAAAAAAAAAAAAAAAAGTCTATTTACATATATTCAAATGTATGTATGTTTGGGGTTATATATACACATCTATATAAAAAACAAACCCAAGACCTTATTAAAGGGAAACAAAACCTTATTAAAACAAAGCATTACTCCAAATGCCAATTTTCCCCAAGAGAATGATGAGGCTGAGTTAGCAAATAGCAGATCCATCACTTCAGGCTTGTGCTTGGATGTTACTATGAAGAAAGTAAAATTAAAAGCCACATCAAGCATAATGGAGCACTCACTGTCCATGTGCCAGAGCCACCAACAGTGGAGGACATCATCATAAGAATTAAGAGGTTGGCACAGCTCTGAGCTGGACTTCCAACTTACCAAATTAAATTACTAGATCTGTATCCATAATTTTAATGTAATCAAAGTTCAGAAGGATGCAGAAACTTGTGTTGGCTAAACAAGTAGTGCAACATCCATGGAACCTTGGTGAGGGAAGGAGGCAAAACATAACCTTTTCATGACCTTGGTTAGTATGTTAATACACTCCCTTACCTACCACTGTACTGCATATAATAAATGTTTTCCACCCAGAAACTCTGTCTCTTCATTTTGCATGACCAGAATAAACAAAAGAAGGTTTTCAAAACAAAAAATTAGAATTCAACCCAGATCACATTTAGCTGAGAGAAAGCTGTGGGTTTGAAAGAGGGAGCAGAGGCGCACAAGCATGGTGGTCTGGTTGGGAGAGCTGTTCCCAGTGTGCAGATGAAGGTAGAGAAAAAGGGGCACAAGAGTTCTGTCCTGCCTGGGAGAGGTACTGTGTGCTGTGGGAGACAACAGAAGGGAGGACAGGGTGAAAAGGAAATAAAATGGTGTGTGCTGCTTGGAAGAGGTGAAGTGTGATATTGTTCAGGGTAGGGAAGGAGACATGATGAGGAAGAGTTGTGTCCTGTTTAAGAGAGATAGGACGTGCTGTCAGGGAGAGGGAAAAGAGCATGGTGATTGTTCAATAAGCAGACTTGGGGTGTGAGGAATACAAAATTATTTCTAATAAAAACTAAAGCTACATCTCAAAGTGCAGGGCCAGACTCTTCCAACTGATCAGGCTCCACTGACACTGACACATCTGGAACTGGGATATCCTAGGGGAACAATTGTGGTGTTGCTTCAGGATATGAAAGGTACCCATGAATTCACCTACAGAAAAAGTCATGGCATCAAACTGTTGAATGTGGAAGTTGTTTAAGCAATGTTTCCTTTATGCTTATTGTCTAATAAGTACAAAATCCTGTAACTGAAGAAATATTAGAAAAATCAGATGAATAAACAAAAAGCCAACATGCTATCTCTCAAATTCTAAAGCTGAAGGGTTGTGCAGGTATGTTCCCAATATGTCTGGTTCTGGAAAGGCAACCTGGATTAACATGGATGGATGGATATTGAAAGGCCATGAGCTTGCTGGGGCATTGCAGGGTGGCAGTTGTGCCACCTACTTCAATGACTTGGCAGCTTTGCTGAAGGAGAAACTTGTCCTGCATGGATATATTCATGCAGACTATTGCTAAACTGGTTAAAGCAATACACACAATAATAAATAATTGAAATAGCTTAAAGGAATAGGAGGATAAATTCATTGTAATTAGGTAACAAATGATGCAAAGTATGGCAGGACATCAAACTCTATTAAACATATGTGTGTGACTCTTGCCTGAATGCAATGCCAGCCTGTGGATAGGTGTGTTACACTCACTGAACAGACTAGAGATGTTTAAGCAATATTTAAACCTATACTACAGATGTTTAAGCAATACTTAAACCTACAATATGTCTGACATTCCCTTCTATGTCAGACAACTGGAGAGACAAAGGGCAAATACGCAGAATCTCATAGGAGGCCATAGAAGACCCAGATGTCACGGAGTCAAATACCAGACTTTAATAAGTCTTTACCTCGAGATGATATTCCATTTCAGGACATACTGAACAGCAAGTAAAACCAGCGAAATAATCCTCAGACTTGAAATTTCAACAACAGCTCATGAAGAGTGAGTAAGCAGAGCTGAAACGCCCTATTAATATCATAGCTGATAAAACAACATTAGTCTTTCCCTCTCTGTCATACACACTGTAACTAACACATGAACTGGCTAATGGCACCATTCTTGAAAAAAGAATACAGTAGTATTATTCAGGAGGATACCTACTCATAAGAATTATTTTTCCACTAAGGAGAGGAGAGTTTTGCTGCAGGAACTAACAGAACTTTTTACAAAGTAAGGAAATAACTTTCACCTATTTTCTTTCTGAAAAGAGGAGCTGAGTAAAACAGTTGTGTAAATAAAATGTTATTATAACATATTTAAATTACTAACTCATATAAGAATTAAGTGATTCGCCTGCCCTTTTTCTTGGAAAAAAGAGAGGGCAAACACATTCTTACCTCCTCTGGATTAAGAAAGTTGCTGGCAGAACTGAAAAGGCAAAGGAACGAGAGTGTGGTGGGTTTTTTTCACAACATTAAACAAAGCACATAAGCTATACTAAGAGCTGCTCAAAGATACCAGAAAACCCTATAGCACATACTGTTATCACTTTAATCTACCTCTCAAGTAAACTGACAATCCCACACACTATCCCAATTCTCCATACCATCTGGCAGGAAGTATACACAGAACCTGAGAAAATTCCTCTTAATTCCAGTCTGGAGGGACTTAACAGTGTGATTTCTGAGGCTGATCTAACTAAGCAACACATTTGGATGCTTGTCCCACACATAGCCAAATTTCTTGGCCCTTGGAGAAGACAGTTGTTTTTTTATTGAGAGAATGGAAAACAGAAAGTATGCATTGAAGTATTTCTTCAAGTATTAGGAACATGAACACTTGCAGACTATATCAGCAGAGAACAAGAGGTTCAAGTCTGGCCATACTGGAAGAGATCCAGCAAGATCTTTTCTACAAGACTTGCTTAGATTAGGAGAACAAATAAATTCAGCAGTTTTACTGAAATGAGATACTGCACTGCATACCTGCTGTATAATGAATAAGAATGTTCTACAATCAAGTGACTCTATAATACCCTATAGCAACACCACAGTAACTCTTCTGAATACGATCTGACTTCCAGGCAGGAATATGAGTTACCAGCAACACACATCTCACTCAGAGAGCTAATTTACTAGACAGGTGATATGGTCTCAGGATTGATTAGAACCTTGGCTTTTATGTGGCTTCTGGAGACGTAAAATAGGGCAGGCTTTCAACTCCAGAAGCACCAATCACATGTGCACTACACAACAACGTGGCTGTGCAGGAAAAGCCTTTCAAAATGGCTTCATGATACAAATCAAATATACTCTTATTGTGAATTGCACTCCTAATTGCAGCTTCAAAATTTCATGTATAAATAACTTCCGTGCAACGTTAGCAACAAGAAAACCACCTGAGCGAAAAGGTGCATATTGCATAGTGCATTTTAAGTGCATTCATTCACAGCCCCTTACGCTGATTGCAGCACTATTTGGTTAAGCAGGAATACAGTATCTTAGTCAAACATACATACAAAAAAAAAACCAGTATTGCTCAAGTCCAAGTATTTTCTTTTTCTCTCTATAAAAGAAACACAAGAAGGGACAAGCTGGTTTGGTCAAACCACCAACCTGCTGAATCTCCATCTCCTGCCAGAACTGAGCTTCAGGGGAGCTGCTTCTGACGGTCTGAAATAAATGTTTTTTCACTGCTAGTTTCCAATTTAGCACAGAGAAGTACAGAAACACCAAGAAAATGGTTGTTATCACAACATTTCCAGGCCACATTTGAAGCAAAAAAACCACACCACACTCTCATTTTAGAAGTATTTTTCAAGACTATTACCAGCCAGTCCTGGAAATTCATGATATGCAATAGATCAGATGTGTATTCACACTCTAGGTATTCATTAAATAACAATGAAATCTGAAGTACTGGGGAAAATTGGAAATTTAAACTCCGTGAATCAAAGTCTGTATCGTATTTAGGACGTTTTTTGGTTATTCCAACCAGTGCATCTTCATTGCATAGTTAACCCTGGGTAATCCCTATCTGAGCCTAACCAAAATCCAGATATTCTCCTATCACAATTTATATACTGTGGCAATATTTAAATTATAGAGACTGAGACAAACTGAGCTTTTTTATGTTGACACCCAATGAGGTATTTGCTCAGGCAAGTTTGTCACTCATAAGGAAACATACACATCCTCCAAGACATATATGGAAGAACACTGGGAAGAACATGGCAGGATTATCTGCATTCAAGTCAATTTCCCTCAAGCTTCACTGCAAAATGTGTGATTTGCAGCTCAAACGAAAGAAAATCCCATTCTCGCATCCATCTAAGTTAACTTAACAGCCCTTTTTCTTTGAAGTCCAGAAAGACTATTTTAATGAGGATGCCAGTAAAACGCTTGGATAAAACTCATGTAAGAGCTCCAATTAAGAGGCCAACCACAACACACCTAAACCACATTTCTCCACTGTTAGCAAAGCAGAAGCATCACTAAACACCACCACTGATTTCACCTGGAGAGATTTGTGTGTGTGACCTACAATGCAATAGTGGCAGCAGACCTAGTATGGCAGCAGCCAGAAATACAAGGGAACTGCTGGAATTGTACAGTCAGAGTGCTTCAAGAAAAAACACACAAATGCAAATATGGTAATCTAAAGCAAACACACGCAAAATCATCAAAAGAGGAATTGGATTGTACTGAGTGAAAAATACCAGGCAAGAATATTTCTAATTGCATCATTTCATTATTCAATGCAATGACCTTCAAGTGTGTTATCATGAATTAATTTTTCTATTGCAGGTCTCCTTTTGTAGATACTTATTAGTGTTTCCAATTTGAAAATAAGAGACGCAGATCATGAATCTGACCCAAAGTCTACTAAAGCCAGCAGAAGTCTCTTGTCAGAGCTGAGAGGGCAAGCGACGTGATCAGTTCTGCAAGATGGAGGATCTACTGATCTTGTTCACACACCTTCAGACTAAGAAAAAACGTTGTGCTTCCAGCTATAATGGGTTCATTTTTTATGCCTGTAACAGAAAAATACATCAGGTCCTACTTCTCCGACAAAATAATAGCCAGGCAAACCAAAGCGGCCTGGCTATTATTTTGCCAGAGTGACAGCCAAAAGCTATCATTTTTATTCTTATAAATTATGTGAAGACCTAAACCCAGGTTTTGGCTATTTTTGAACATCTAGGTTCAGAATTAAAACAATCCTTCATGTGGATTTTATTGTCTTTCCACCTCATCATGGTTGCATGCAGTTAGAGCAGTAGAAAGAAACCTATGAAAGCAGCAGCTCGGGCTGATGGCTGAACTGAACTGCATGTTTTCCCCACAGTAGCTGATTTATTAAACCAGCCAATGCATACTCTGCATTAAAAGAAAACACTTTATCCAAGAAATCACTTCAGAAAAATCCCTAAGAGATCTAACAGCTGTAACACAATGGGTTAAAATTATCTGTAATGGTTGCTACACTCATTTCTATTGCTAAACATTCCCAGGATAAAAAACAGAACAGAAGGGTGGGAAGAAAATGAAAGTAGATTTGAGTTTACATTGACTTTTGTATTTGGCAATGGAGGCTAAAAGGAAGCTTTAAAAACAAAGAAGAAGACTGATGTCTTCCATCATAGATCAAGCTGTCCAGTTGGCTCAAAATTTCTGCTGTTGCCAGTAAGCTAAACATTATAATCATTATATTTCTGTTTTTCTGTAAAATCAGTAAAAATTAGATGCAAAGGGTCTGTTGCCCTTGCAAACATCCCTGAAGCCCTGTATTTTCTGTAAAGCCTGGAAACTGCCAAAAAGAAAGAAGTGCCAAGAAGTTCAAAACTATTCATTGAAGAGCAGCATACTAAATTCAGAACATATAAATGAAGAATTCTATATAAAACTGCTTCCAGTAACCAACTAATTGGCTTCTTTATGCCCTCTATATGAAAAATCATAAGGGGATACTGACAGGAGCACTGGTGGTCACGACCAGTTTATTCACTAATTCAGTGGCATCTGCAGAGCCCGCTATTATTTGTAACATCTTACAAAATCTTGACATTATTGATCAACATCAAGGCTGTCACTAGCTTCCATTGACTCACTATTCATGAGCTTATTACCCAATTCATTAACATACTATACCACAGAAGAATGCATGGCTCAAATGGCAATGAGTAATTTTTTTTAGCTAGGTATTTTCTTTCTGGGGAGCAATCCTTTGTAGTTTCATGCATATCAAAGCTTTGTGCATTTCAGAAAAATCCCGAGCAAAAAGGATTCAGGCTGTTGGTTACGTACTTTCAGCCAGGACATAAAATAGTTTTCTACATTTTCAATATGCAGTAGAGAATTCTTTCATTGACTGGTGGACACAGATTATACAAATCTTTGTTTAGCTAGCACACCTTGACACGCACAAGTTGTTCTGCTCCAGTACAAATACAGGCAAAGTCAGTTCCTTCAGAGGCTGTGAGACACTGACCGTAAATAAATGCATAGTATTGACCCATGTTCATTCTCTCAGCCATTCCCTGACTAACAGTGCTGTTTATAAGCCAAATAACTTTTTCTACTCCTAGCTTAATCTGGGCTCTGGCTGTTAAATTAAGGTTTTACTGTTTGTTAAATCAGTGGTAACTTACCTCTATAAAACCAGCTGAAATTCCAGTTACAAATCTGCTCTCATATCACCCTTCCCAGAGAAGTAATTTAATCATTTTTTAAATACAATCACAACTGTCCTTCACCTCTCAGGCTGCAGTTTTGCATCTTTCATGGCCAAAGAAGTAGCTGCCAGAGCTATTGCACTGACCAGGATGCTGAAGGCACATTAGGTGGATTCCAATTTGAAAAGAAATGTGTTTTCCAAAATCCAGCTAAGAAATGCATTGAGTGGTACTATTCTCCCAGCAACATTAGGATTTCTTTGCTTAGCTTTACCCTACCTCTCTTTTCCCTGCTCACATCCATGCATGATTTTGATGAAACAGTCAGTTCACCCTAGTACTGCCTATACCTTGGCAGCAATGAGCACTATCATTATATGACACTCTCACAGTGAATTACACTTTATCTCAGGTAATAAACACAGTTAATAAATTCACTTTACAGAAGTGGCTCCCCCTTCTCACACCTACCTATCCTCCTTCTTTACAAGGAGATTTATCTCAGTACCAGACCTTCAGTGCTTTTCCTGTCAGAATATCTGTGCTCGTACCACGTGGTGCCTGGCTAATGCCGTGCAGGCAATTATGCAGTATCCGGGCAGAGAAGCAGCCACAGCACACATGAATGTAATGTTAAAGTAATCACCTGATGCCTCCTTCTGAGCCCAATCCTCACCACTGCTGCTAGCAGGAAAGGGTGTCTAGAAAAAAAATCTCATGTCTTTTTTTTTATTCTCTGTCTCCTTCCCTGTTTTAGTAAAATAATTGTTTTGTGTTAGGCACAATTACAGTCAGGCATATAGAAGGAGGGGGAGGCTGCTAATAATATTCCACTTTATCAACTAGTAGAGCTCTCACTTTTTGAACACTGATATTTGATATAGCAGTAGAAAGACAAGCACAATTATACACACACACGTTGCCAAGACAGGGCTTGGCTATTTTTCTCTTAAAGAGAGCAAGGAAAGCTGTTTACGGTACTTGAACTGAAACCATCTCAAGCTGTAACTGGTCACACCTTTGTAACTTGCATCACCGTGGGATGTAGATATAATCAATGAGATATGAAGCATTTTCATGATTACATTTTTCATTTAAGTGTTTTAAAAATTATTCCTCCTCCTGTTTTCATAACCCCATGTTGTGGTTAAAGCACGACACACCAGTACCACGATATTACACAATTTTGCTTGGGAGGGAAAGGAAATATTAAAAAATGACAAAATACAAAGTCATATATATGTAATTCCTCCACTCCCACTGTTACCATTTACCACCTTACCCTCTGTAATTTCTGCTGAATGTCTTGGCTCTCACTCTCACAGACAGAAACCTGAACCTTCAAGCTGCAAAGAAAAGGTTATCACTTCAATTCATTCATGGCCAAATTGCTCAAACTCAGCTGTCAATCAACTATCCACTCCAGCATCTGAGCCAATTTCTATTTATGATGGGTGTTTACAGAACAGATTCTCACAAGCAAGCTGGAGCAAAGAAAATGTGTTTAATGAGAGCATCATGCCGATGACACATTTTCTGCAGATAACATTTGCATTATGTGTTTACTGTTTGCAGAGCACCCGGAAGACATCGCATGAAAAAGAACACATATTTCTTTTCCTGAGCACATATTCTAACCAAAAAAAAAAAAAAGAAAATGCAAGTCCACAGGAAAGCATTTCAGATGGGGAAGCCTGTATGTAACTTTGCTTTTTCTTCCTGCTCCCTTCCTACCTTCTCCATTTCTGTCCATCCTAGTGTTACTCCATTACCTTTCTGTCCCCCTGGTTTTTTTAATCCCTTTTTTTTTTCTCTTAGTTTGGAAAAAAATAGATCTAAAGGAAGAGAAAAGCAGTTGCACTCATGTCTTACTCTCACAGTTTCAGTGATTCGTGAATTTTGAATTTGCATAGAAACTGATCAACAGATGGTTGAAAACATGAATATTCATGAATTCTGAATCCCTGTATTACTCTGCCAGGTATTGTTTAAATGGAAAGAAAATATGTGTTGTCTAATCCCCACTCTTGGTAAAGAAAGCTAGCAGTTTCTGTAACTGTCTCATGTCTTATGAAGTTTTGGACAATAAAATGTGGCACATGTGTATCCTTTGAAAAGGGAAAAAGGATTAAAACCTAACAAATACCTTTATGAATCTCTAATGCCCCCTACTTGAAAATTAAACCATCCCAAAACTTCACCTTGATGACAGGCAAAAATAAAATATCTTAAGCATAACTATAAATATTATTTTTTATTCACAACTCCACAGGGTAAAGAAAACCTAAGGCACTCACAACAATGAACCAGTAAAGAAATGTGAAATTAAGTACAAGCACTTACACTTACGCAGACGTTAACATCTACCCGCAATCTAATTTATTTAAGTAATAAGCTGCTGCCACCTTCTGAGTAAAGCTCAGCATGACTACAAATGCATCCTCCTCAAAAGGCCAAAGTAACAGGAGATGGTAAGACGGTAACATTCTGAGCCAAGAAAATTAGGCAACAAAACAAGTTCTGCTCCAGCATCAATAAGAAAAAATTTGCTGCACTTACACGGTCTTGCTCAAGAAGCTAATCTGCAGGTGGCTTCAACACTTCCAAGCACAAATTTAAGCGTGTCATCCTTATTCCAACTCAGGAAAATGCTCTGACATCTATTAATCATCAAATGGCAAAAGTGCCACTGAAGCAAACCAGTAGTTTGGGGTATAGTTACCTCCCTTAAGCCATACCCTTCTTTATCTCTTAAATGCTCATGTGCTCGAAGAAGAGTCAGCTCTCCTTGGGGACACCTTCCAAACATGGATTCCTCATTATAAAGTGACAGGAAGAAACTCTCTGCTCAAACACAGCAGTTCCAGATCTTTGGTGACTCTGAGGAAGTGATGACCTGGTGCATTTGCTCCCTCTTCTAACTTCAGCCTGCACAACAGCTGTATGAGCATATTTACGAACACATATCTCATGTTCTCTAAGTGTTTATTTGGCTCAGATCTAAGCTTATTTAGCTTAGACATTAGTTTATTAACACTTAGACCATAAATCTCTAAGTATTTATTTAGGGTTTGCATTCCGGGGGCACAAGAGAGCAGAGCAGTACCAAACCAGTACCACTGCTATCAAATGAGTGCTTTACAGTCAGTTACCTCTGTTATGAACAGATTGATCATCTCCCCAAAATTTTCCTAAAAAGTAAAATCATGGCATTGTAGCCTGATTTTCAAAGCAAATGAGGATTATAATCATCTCACTGTCTAGCTGCTCCATCTTCCTATAACCTTTCAATGCATTGACCAGAAATTGATAGGAAATTGCAAGCCTTAAAAATATAGTTTTAGAAATCTAGAGAACCCATAGAACACATAGCTGGAGAAATGCAATCTTTAACTGCACTGGTGACAGGCTAGCCTGCTTCAAAGAGTCACTGAACTATAGAGTCCTGTGATTTGGGGGAGGAGGAGGAAAAATCATAAGCCAAACTATGAGCTGCATGTGAATTTTTCTGGGCAACACCTAAGGGCCCACGGTGGTAGAATATTAAAGAGATGTTTTGGAGGTAATTCTGAGTTACACTGGGGACATGTCCTGAAACAAGCCAAAAATAGGAAGGAGTAAAAAAAGATGTTTGAAAGCCATTCCTAACACACTTCTTTTCCCTCCAGCTGTTCAAAATACCCTGCCCAAATAATCATTTTTTGATGCAGCTATAAAGACTTTTCCAGTGATTCAAGAGGAGTCTATGCTTAAAGATGCTTGCAAGAATGAAATAGATAATACAGAAACATAGAGCTGCCCCTTCACCTCTTGCTATACCCCTTTGTACATAGTGCAAAGCCCACTGCCACCTCCATACAGTTTAGTGCCATGTCTATGTTTCTCAATGCTAGTAAATAGTTCTCAATGTGCCATCCCTGCTCTTTGAGGCTCCATCCACCTGATGAAAAAATAATGAGGCAGCTGTTTTTGTGGTTGCTGATTTTCAGGGAGGTCACACTGTTATTAATCTGTGTCACAGAAACAGCCTTCATTTCATGACCAAATTAAAACAAAAGCAGTGAAGGATGTAGGGCAATGAAGCAGGTGAAGGGTCTGGCACACAAGTCTCACGAGGAAAGGCTGAGGTAACTGGGGCTGTTTAGTCTGGAGAAGGCTCCGAGGGGACCTTATCGCTCTCTGCAACCGCCTGAAAGGAGGTTGGAGCCAGGAGGTGGCTGGTCTCTTCTCCCAAGTAACAAGTGATAGGACAAGAGGAAATGGCCTCAAGCTGTGCCAAGGGAGGTTTAGATTGCATATTAGGGAAAACT
>JBCJKH010054037.1:0-47268 GCA_039877255.1 Loriculus beryllinus
CCCCCCCCCCCCCCCCCCCCCCCCCCCCCCCCCCCCCCCCCCCCCCCCCCCCCCCCCCCCCCCCCCCCCCCACCAAATGTATGCATCAAGACAGTTAACATCTGTTGCAGAAGAAAAGCATGCTATGGAGCAGAGGGCCAGGCTGGGGAGCCTCTGTGCTGGTGGTGGCAAAAAACAGCAGTTCTTGAGAGCTTGAGATGTTTAATTGAAGTGCCTGGAGCAGGAACCAAATTCTTTGCCGTAGCAAACGATAGCACGTGTGTAATTATCCAAAAACCACTCAGAGGCTGTTATTTTATGGCTTGAATTGTGTTGTATGGCAGCTGAGAAGCAAGTACCTAGTATATCCATCTGTGTGTGTATGTACGGATATAAATTCAACCTCAGTGTAGGCCGTTTGGGATCTTTTTCCATTCTGTGCTGTTGTGGGAGGAGCTGATCAAAACTGCAGCTGCATTCAAGGCTAATCTGGCAAGGTACATAGCAGATGTTAGAAGAGTGCTTTGCTTGGGCAGTATGAATACAGTCTGTATGAATACAGCTTCATACAGCTCTCATAGATTCTGTAGGGAAGACAGCAAGGTCAATATTCAAAGGCTACTTTGTGTAGGATCAGGAAAAGAAACTTCCCTAATTGTGTCTGCAGAGGCTGGGTTCACCCATGTCTCTGGTGTCCCTGTAAAGCTGTGTACCACACACAAATGCTCTTCAGGAGTGACATTTCAGCTTTCATTTAGGAAGCAAGTGCTAACTGTGATCTCAACTCAGCTTTTAAGAGCTTTTCCACAGTTCTGCATGCATCTGTGTTGCTTCTAACTAATAGGAAAGCTGCCTTTGTAAAGCAAATGTCAAAGGGCCAGCTATTTGGAATTACATTCTTACAGGACTTTGCCTTTGAACATGATACTTAGGCCTTCTATATGTTGTTACAATTCATATGTAAAGCTATCTCAGAAATACTAAGTATTCCCATTCTTCAATGGAAACATTGCTTCTAGGGTATGGCAGTGTATGTAGGCTATGCATGAGAACTTTACACCAAGTGACTATGTTTTATGCTTGGTGTTGTATGCTAGTTAATGGTCATCAGCAGCAGTTAAAACCAAAAGAGAGACTGAATATCTACTCTAGAATTTCTTCATTTCAGTTAGGGGTATTATGGCCAGACTTCTTTAATCTCAATAACTGGTTTCATTATTTTCTTACTATATTTTATTTTCCATGCACAAGAAAACTGCAATAGTTCTTGACAGCACTGATACTATACAATGTATAGGGAAAATACATGGAGTAAGGAAATAGAAAATACTTTCTGTGATCTTTTAAATACTTTAAGTGCATAATAACAAGAATAAAACAAAGGGAGAAGGAATTGATCACATTTTCTGCTAATTAATTTCCAAAGAAATAAATCTTTTAAAGATGCAAGGAACAAATTAAATGTGTTTTACTCATTTTGCAAAATGCTCCATATTTTGCTTCAGTTTTGTTTTCAGATTTCTCTTTCTTGGGATTTTCTTTCATTAAATATTTAAGTCCATAAATATAAACCCTTCAGTTTAGAGGTGTTGTTGCAACAGTGATCTTCCATTCAGTATTATGTTGATTTGTCGTAAGTGCTTATGATAGATAATAGATGAACTTTATAGCCTAAAACCTGTGTCATATAGTGTGGCTATGAAGTAAAAGTGCATACATGCACATAAGCTAATATCTATGTGTAAAGGTGCATATGCTTTTGTTTCTTTTCCTCCTCCAGATCAAGTTTTTCCTCCCTCGTGCAACATAGAAAAGAATTTTCTCTCGTTAAATTACCTTGCGGGATACCTACAACCAAAAACAGCAGAGGGGTGCCTTATGTCTCACTTAGTCCAAGAAAGAGAAGTTCACATCATTGAACTAATCACTCCAAATTCCAATCCGTACAGGTAAAGTATTGTCTAAATACACTAAATCTGTTTGAAATCACAGCCAAAGATTTGATTGAAAATCAACTGAAACTAGCCATTTCAACCTTACAAGAACAGCTTGGACCTTAGTACTTTGCCTTAAATAGAGATCAGTTTTTCAGTATGTGAAGATTTTGAATTCTGCTTCATGATCTCAGGATTTTTCTGGACGAGGCTGCAAAGCACAGTTCTTACGGACTGTATCCTGCCCCTCTTCTTGCTCAGTCAATCGAATTATTCCAAGAATAAGATGAATGAGAGCAGCATCTGACAGACAGTGTTAAAGATGGGATGTATGAGGAAGTGCGAGAGAGGTTGAAAGTAATCTTGACCTGTCACAAATAGGGGTAGCTGGCAGCCTGGCCTAGGGCACTGGCTCTCGAGCAGTGGTCCAGAGGTCACAAGTGGTCTGTGGTCCATGATAATTGTTCCAGTATGGGTCTGCAGAACCATAACAGTATTTTCTGTCAAGTTTCCAGCTGAGTTTAATGGATAGTGTGTATTGCAAGAAATGGTCAGAGTTGACAGTGCTCCACTGTCCAAAAAGACTTATAAATAGTGGTTAGGGAGAATTACTTAACTCTCTGCATGCAAGAGGAAAAATACAATTTCCTTACAGATCAGGTAGAAATAAAATCCTGTCTGTGTACTGCAGACACTGGATATCCAGCACTGTTCTAATTGTACTCCTCATGTAGTTACATTTGGGCATATCCATTCCATGATGAGACGTTCACACAGGGAGATAAAGGTTGGAGGAGGGATCTTTGCAAGAGGGGTTAAGTATTGCATTGCAAGGTGGTGAATCCAGAGCCTGGAATATTCATGCCTATCAACCTCTGGAGAATAAAAATGTGCTGAGGTATAGTGGAAGCGGAGTATAGGTAAACTCAAATGATCTGCCTCTGAGTGGCCTGAGTTGCTGCCCCGTTCTGAACACAGCTGCTCTTCTGTGTCAACGTCAGCAAGTCCCTTGCAGTGTTGCGCAATGACAGCCCTGTCTCCAAGTCCTATGGGCTTTTGGCTTTGGCTGGTAGGATGATAGGAATTTGTTTTTCAGATGATAACAGTGCAAAATGTTTTGTTATTTAAAGTAAAAAGTAATAAATTCCTCTTGTTTCGTTTTTAGTTTTATCTGTTATGCACAGCTATTTTTGCAAAGTTTATATCCAGAAAGAAACATACAGAAGCTGAGCTGGGCATGTGTAAAACTGCAGGAGGTGAAACAAAGGTCTCAAGATACTTAGCGTATCTTACTTAGTATATTACTTAGGGATGAGCACGTTCTTGTGACATATGGCCCCATAAGACAGTCTGGAAGTAAAAGTTTTTCTATTCAACTAATACTTTGCATGACAATATATTATTGATGGGTACAAACCCATTTGCTCTACTTATTTTACTGAGGTCTTGAAAATCTGGATAGTGTTCATCTATTTTCCAGCAAACAGTAGGCTGGACATCTGCTTTTCTTTTCATTTTAAAGCAAGTATATATCCAGAAGTATTGGAAACTGAATACACAGCTTTATTCTTCAACACATGCAAGATCCTAAGCAAAGTCATTTCCACAATTTAACTGCCTAGGCAGAGACCCTCCCCAATATAGTATTTGTGTCATTTTTTTGGTATTAACCTGTTTAATTTGTCTTTTTTTTTTTTAAGATATGATTTTGAGCTTTAATATCGCTATAGCCAAAGGAAACTGGAACAGCTATATTTAGGCACTGTCACAGTGAAATAAGAAAACAATATTTACTTTCTAAAGCAAACTGCTAGTCATATAACTAACCTCCTCTAACTAATAGCTGAAATGAATAGCACAGTTCTTACAAACAAGAGACTGAAAAATATGATTTATCTAAAAAATATTTTATTTCTATTGTTATTCAAAATCATTTAAGTGTATGTGGAGTAACAATCTGTTTTGCACATGTTGTGTTGCCTGGGATAATCTCCAGCATTTTAATCAGCTGGCCAGACAGTGGAAACATGATGGATTGGAAGAAGGTTGATAGCTGAAAATTTCTGGCATTCTGGTCTGACTTTCTCCTTATTTTCCACACACAGTGCTTTCCAGGTGGATATAATCGTTGACATTAAACCATCTCAACCAGGCGCCAAACTTGTCAGAGATGTTGCACTTATCCTTAAGTGTAAAAAGTCTGTCAATTGGGTTATCAAGTCGCATGATGTCCAAGGAAAGCTGGAAGTGATTGTAAGTTAAGACACCTTCATTTTTTGCAACAATATAGAATCCATTTAAACGTGATAAAGTGCTAGATCATGTTTTCTCTCTTAGCTGCTTTTTTAATTATTAACTGCATTTCAAGGAGTAAAATCAGAAACTATGGGTTTTTTCCTTATTAACTTAATATATGGGCTATTAAACTGACCAGCACATCACAGAAACCAGGTGGTAAAAATGCAAGGATTTAGGGTCTGTGTCTTTTTGGCTTCTGCTGAAGTACCCTAAACACTGAGTTGGATGTTCATACCCCTTTCTGCTGTTCCTTTGGTGAGTGGATATACAGGTTCATCTCAGAAGTTGGAAAGACGCCTGTGAGTACAGAATGGATAATCCTAGATACTGTGGCACATACATCCTTGTGGAAGCGAAGATTTTTTTACTCCTTCCACTTGTGGTTCTAGTAGTCTTTAGCCCTCTTCCCTGCCGATACTTCTGTCCCCAGTAATGTTTGTTCAAACTGACCTCACGTCTCCTCAGACCACAACCAGGAAGCTTTAAAAAACACAAACCCAGGATCTCTGAAGCTAAACTTCTGAAACTACACTTGCACATAACTGGGGGTTCTGATGCAGAATGATTTTTGCTATAGGCTTTGTGGCTCAACGCCATTTCTATCAAGAAAATGAGCTTTTCCTTTCTTTGAAATAAACAAATAAGTACAAGTGGACTGCTCTTGCAGTCTATAGATGTGTGGCCTGTTTCAGTCTTAAGTGATCAGTTAGGAGCATATTGTGCTGTTGAGCTGAATGTTTGCTCAGGACTTCAGGGTGGCCTCCTTATTAAGCTTTGCAGTAACTTGGATGCATTTTCAAACTCCAGCTGTCTGTATTAACAAGAATTTTGCTTTGCTTTCTCCCTTTAATGTGTGCAAGGGCAATTCTGACAAAATCAGAAAGCTGCTTTGTCTAAATATTCTAAGAGGACAGATTGATAGGCAGGATTTCTTGTTAGATTTTGACAGTGAGGGAAATAAAAGGAAATAAATTATTGTGCTCATCAGGAAGTTGAATGGAAAAATTGTCTAGGGTGGATGATGAAATTCCCTTTTGATCTCTGATGCATCTTTACCTAATGGACAGGAAAGGATGTTCTGGTCATTCTGTAGGTCATGAATAGGCCTGTTTATAGGTCTACAGGATAGAGAATTGTGCATCAGTTCACTTCATACTTGGAGATAGCCAAAGTACCGTATTTCATAACATAACATTTTTATTTAGATTAAGAAAAAGAGAAAGGAATACTATGTATGGGAATATCAGTATATAAAATACTGTATATTTATATTAGGATTTGTAACTGCCATACTGCTTCATTTGCTATACTGCTTCATTTATAGAGATGCTTCATTTTCTGAATGTGTATTTGTTCTCCTTCATTTAGAGGGGTATGGGAGAGAACTAAACACCCCCATGTCATTATAAAGCCTGTACATCCAGCGTTTAGGATCTCTCCATATCTCTATTAAGCTGAAGGCCTTTCCAAGCCCAAGTTTAGACAATGCATAATAACATTACTGAACAATTAGGTAATGTTTCACAATGTTCTTTTTATTAGTTGAAGCAGTTCCATGCACTTCAATTTTCCTAACTTCTTGCCCTCAGTACTAATCAGAATAGTCTTGAGGGGATTGGCAAACCGAGAAGGAAAGGTTAGTGCTAAGCTGCCTCAGACTCAGGACCATGAGTTATTAAGGTCTAAGTTCATAGACAAAGTGAAAAAGACTTTTTGGGTCATCTGGCTCAGCTCCTAGCTTACTGTGTTTTTTGAAACTCTGAAAGGGGATGAACACAAAATCAAGTAAGATGGGAATAGTTTAAGTAAAGTAACTGCATGTGCTATACACACAATGCTTTCCTCTCAGGCTGTGTGTGCAACTCGTGTGTGCAGTCTGCCCTTCCTTCAACCCTTGTGCAGTGCTTGTGTATTTCTGTGCTTGTGTACTCTCTGCCATTCACATCGCTTTGGACTCAGTGTCCTTTGAGAAAGCTGTGGGGCTGCACAGTGGGCAAAGATGTGAAGTTGCAGAAAGAAAGTAAGTGTGTTGAGGGGCAAAGAGTGAGAGAGGTAAAATGTGCAGAACAAACCAATGAGGGTTTTGAAAGCTTGAAGGGACTCTTCTTTACAGGGGAGCAACTGCCCACCAGTTTCTGAAATGGTCTCAGTAGGTTAGAAGGTGGCTTTCATTGCCTGGTTTCATCTACTGCGAGTAAAGGTGTTGGCAGTGCAGGCAAGTGAAGGCCGTTCACTATATCTGTTTCTGCAAGCCCTTGTGCTTGGTTTTATTTCATTGAGGCAATGCAGGACTGAATGTTTACAGGCTCAGCATGGAGTGGAGAGGTAAAAACAAGCCAACAAAATGGTCAGGTGCCAGTTAGGACAGTAAAATTCTGAGATCATGTTTATACAGCTGTCTCCTCATGACAAAAAGGAGAAGGAAAGCAGAGAGGGAGGTCCGGCAAAGTTGGGGTAGCATAATCCAACCAGTCAAAGCCATGTGGTAATGTGAAAATGTGTGATAAATCATATCCACATTAGTATCTGTTGAAGAACAAGAGATTTTTTTTTGATCCAAAACAGTAGTACGGCACTAAAATTAGGATACTTATTGCTTCCTTTCTGTTTCTTATCTTCAGTGGCCTTTGCTGGTCATTGATAACTGTACTGGTAACAGTATCTTCAAGCCAGACACTCTGCACCTAAAATTCTCTTGAACTTCAGTTGTGAAGCTGTAAGTGTTTAAAGGCTTTAGAACTGGGTCATTAGGAAGAAATGAGGGAGGAAGCCAAACAAAAACTGTGCTGTGCCATTCCATCAGGACTCTGTACAAGCTTTATTCACTCCTTTCTTCAAAAGCTCCATTTCTGAGGTCAGGCAAAGACGTGCAGCTGAGCTCAGTGATGCTGGGTAGCAGGTCCATACAACCACTGAGTAAAAGCAATTTGGGCAAAAGAGATTGGTGCAGTCAATCTTTTGATGTTCTAGAGTGGAAGAGAATTAACATTGGCTCTACACTGAGGGAAACCAATGGGGATTTAAAAAAATGCAGCCTATATGATGAAGGTAATCAGGCATAGAAATGAAGGTATTTCTTGTAGAGCATTCAGTGGTGTCATCTGCATATAGAAAGTGCAATTTAATCACATTGCAGAAATCCTTGACAAGTGGATCATTGTGCCTTTCCTGCTGTGGCTCTGCTCAGCTTGTCCTGTAGTTGTTGATGTGATTGTTATAGGCATAATAGTAATGTTGTGTATATGAAAATAAATGTATATGTATTTAGCTTTGTGTGAATACTAGTTGAAGATGCCAGCCACTTAAAAGCAAGTGAAATATCAGTGAATGTTTTGTACCTGCCTCTCTAACAGCTAGAGATGCTTCTTATATTTGTTATACTCACCCATTTGTACGAGAAAATTGGAGGTTTTGCAGGACTTTTACAGTAAAAGTGGTTGTGTGTCTCATCTGTATTCCATGGCCAACTCTGAGGAGTTGTTACTTTTAATGATTTAATGGTGAAACTAAGAGGTCAGCAAGTGCATTATGAGTTCACTGTATGGATGTGTTTATGCAAAACTTACATTGTTAATGAAATCTGAAATTTTATTGTGAAGAAAGTGTATGCTGTCTTTTGAAGCAATTTGGCTTTGCATAAATGTGTATGCTTTTGCTTATTGTTCTGTTAAGGGTTGAATTCAGTCTTGTTTAACATACTCAACATTTTGCAGGAGGCACACAGCATGAAGCTCATTCAGAGAGGCACAGACTATCCTCAATTCCGGCTGATATTAAAGCATTAGCTGGTATCAGCTCTCTACTTCATAAGCATGCTATGTTTTGCCTTTTTCAGTAATGCTCATTTGAACAAAGGTTTTCCCATGTGTAGCATAATGCTCTCCTCAGAGAAATGAAGGGGGCATTTGAAAGCATCAGTTGTCATCTTGAGTTCCTCTTACCTCAGAAGTCATTTCAACTCAGTTTTGAAGACAATACAGCTGTAAATATGCCTTTGTCTCACTAGGGATTAACAGTTCCAAGCTACCTTGATTTATTGTACTCCTGGCAGAGGCTGGGAGGAAGGGGGGCCTTTTCTCCATGTGTGCAGCAATTCTGTGCCTAAGGTGGCAGAATTTGGTTTATTTCCCGGGTGTTCTCAGCTTGCTGTTACTTAGTAGAGTAAAAAAAAACCATGTTCAGTTAGTGTCACTATTCCATTTTAATTATCCTTAAATGGTAAATCATGAACCAAGTTTTTCTTTGCAGACATCAAATAGCATTGGTTTTGGAAAGGAAGCGGAACGATCCATGAGCATGAGTAAATCAGTAATACCTGATCTTCCCTCATCGCATGAGAGTTTGATCAAGTGGGCTTATGAGCATAACTACAGTCCAGTTATTTCCTACACAAAAGCCCCTGTTGCTAACAGATTTCATCTGCAACTTGAAGATACAGGTACACTTGAAATGGACTTCTAGCATACAGAAAATAGGTCTTGTATTTCCAGGAATATGATGATTTGAAAGATACTTTGGCAGTTGTTGGGGGTTGGACTATTGTTACTCATCATCAAGAAAGTTGGTGTTGGAGTATCAATGAATGCTGGTTAAAATAAGTATTCTGTGGCTTTTTGATGAGAAATATCCATGCAAATTGTGTTATTTCCTGAAATTTTAGTGGAATTAAATGTTTATAGTTTATCCAGCTCACAAGCTGTTACAGCTGACCATGCTCAGCCTTCACTGCAAAGGACTTCAGTAGCTGGATATTTTGTAAGTTAATAAACCCAGATTTGATTCTGTAATATTTTCTCCCAAAAATGTGAGCATAGTATTTCCTTGAAATAATTGCATAAACTTTTAAATTGCTCTCAGACAAAACTGTCTTGCCATAAAAAACTGAGCAAATTGAATAAATACAACCCTTAAATTAGTTATTTGGCCAGAGTCATTGCTGATGTAAAAATATCTGTGTCCATTGAAGCTAGTAGAGCTGCATCTGCTTATTCACTACCTCAACCACTAGAAGTGTTGCTTAGCTGGTTTGATAAAGCTGGTGTTCACATTAATTTTATCAATTGCACTCTCTAGGGTTACAGATAAACTACCTGCTTGGGGTGGGTGTTGAGACTTCTGTCCTAAGCAGTTGTGTGTGTAAGCCAGCAGACAGTGTTCTCATTTACACAGTATAAAGTTAAGCCTCATTTAAGCCTCATTCACTTTGGTTATGTAAGTAGTTCCGCAACTGTGGAGTGACTGAATGTGTGATGTATTTCATGCCATGATTTGCACTTAGGCTATTTCAGCAGCAATAAACTAGAATGTTTTCTAAATGGGATGTTCTTTTTACCTCTGTGATTGCCTTTTGCATAGAATAGGCCCATTTCTCAAAGTTTATTTTCAGCTCCTCCTGAGGCAGATTTCTGGCAGGGACTAAAATACACCGAGATCAGATGTCACAATAACAACTAAACCCTCATTGGAGGCATTGTGGCTAGATATCTGGAAAATACAAAGATTCAGGTGTCATTCAGGAGCTTCTTTTCTGGGTAATATTTTCTTCTTTTTTTGTATGAAAATGATTAGTTCAGAATACTTTTAGGAAAAATATCTAATAACCTAATGTTTTCCCTTTTTTAAATTTTCTTTTTCCTTTCTTTTTTGTTCTAGAAGAGATGAATGATGAAGAAGATCATTCCCTTCCTCCGGAGCTGACAGAGTTGCTGGGTGCTAACCCACTGCCTGCCCCAAAGAATCCTGCATTAAGTGATGGCCTGAGTTTTCCTTTTCACATTAACAGAGGAAGACATGACACAGTGGGAGAAGGAATCTTCCCATCCAGGGATTCAGTGGATACATTAATAAATCATGATTTTGAGCATTCCCTCTCAAAACATAAAGAACCTGAAGAGGTTCAGGGCAGTGCTGATATGGCCCTGTCAATAAAGTGTGATGACAAAGTCATGACAGTAGCTGTAGAAAAAGACTCTCTGCAGGTTGGTGTGATCTCTTTTTCTCAAATTTGGGAAGGCTTTTCTGGGCAAATCATTTTATTTGTGTTTTGATAATAAAAAATAGACATTCTAAGGTCTATACCCATCACCAGTCAGCCTCCCAGAAAAGAGTTTGGTGAGGAAACTGTAATATAGTTGTAACTCAAGTCATGTTTCCTCTTCCCAACAATCAGGTAGTTTGTAGAAGGATTTTCTGATTTAAGCTTTGAAGGGTTGGTTTGTCAGAAAACGACTGTTCTCAGCCATCAGTCTGGTTTTAACTTCTGTAGTACAAAGAAGCTGCTTTTGATAGCTGCATGAGACCTGAATAGATCTGTCTTTACCATCTACCAGCTGACAGGTTGCTTGTGGCCATTGTGGAAATGTGCCTGACACAGACAGTGTTTTTAGCTTATTTCAGACCAAACAGAGTCAGCATTATTAATCAGTAGATTGATAATGAACCTGTTGTTTTCTTTGTTCCATGTTACATTTATTCCCTGTCTGTCGTGTACAACAGCATTTTGAGAGTGACCTTCCCTGAATGTCAGTACAATGAACTTCACTTCCTCCTATTAGCAGTCATGAGCGGTAGTCTGAGCTGCACTTTAAGCAAGAGCCTAACACAATTGTGTTTCAGCCACTTACAAAGCACCTTTGTTTCAGGCTAGTGGCTACACAAGGACAGAACTCTCGCTGTTGGATCACTCTTGCAAAGCCAGGATGAATGGTACCCATTTCATTTTGGAGTCTTTGCTGAACAAATGTGGGACTCGGACAGCATATATCTTGAACAAGATTGTGTATTTTAACTCTGTGAGTATTTTACAGAGAAGAGCCTCCTGCACTGCACGTCATAGTGGTACAAGGACAAGGAAGCCACTGTAGTTAGCTTTGGTCTTAGCAAAAGGGATGCATCCGTATCTTTTCCTGTCTAGCTCAAACCTAGTTGTAGTCACAGTCCCTGTATTCAGGGAGGTATGAAGGCTGCGCATTCAATGTGCTCCTGTAGGCAGATAGTATTCCAAAGGAAAAAGGAGGAGTTGGAGTTAAATACTGTTAGAAAACTGCATGACTGCAATCTGGGGACCATCCATACCAGTCTCAGAGAAGTTTCACCAGCTTTTCCTATGCAGCTTTGCTGTACCTGTACGTAACAGTACTACATAGCTGTAAGGAGAAACAGGAATGAAGTTTTGTGATTGCACAAAGCAATACCATTTAATTCATATGCTGAATTACTCGCTAATTCATTATTTCATGAAGTGAAACTTTTGCTTCCCAAATTGCATGTGAAAAAGGAGAAGATATTATTTTTGCATGCTTCTCTCTTCTAAATTGGATTCATATTTGCTATCAGTTGATGTACATGATGAAGCGATTCTTGAGTGCTCTGAATGAGTGATGATGCTAAGGAGCAGGTTAAGTTCTAAGCAACTGCTTCCTGACTGACTCAGCTTACGAGCTTGAGTACAGTGCAGCTAATCTGGGTTAGAAACTAATGACACATTTCTCATGCTAAGCTTTCCAGTACAAAGAATTAGCCTCAGCAAATGATGGTCCAACCCAAACACAGCTAGAGCAATCTGATCTGACCTTGCCTGGTTAAAACCATTCTGTACTGGCAAGTCTGTAGCACCTAACTTTAGAAAACAGTCCCAGACCAAGACTGTGGATAGAAAAATCTCCAAACTACAGAGTAGCACAGGTCTAGAGTTAAATACTGTCATTGCCCTTATATTATGGCCCAAACTAAAATGGATATTTGCCTCTTCTCCTTTCTGCATCACGTCTTTGAATGGTCTTGGCTACTCCCTGACACTCCAAAACATGTGTGGTATCTTTCAGAATTTGGGAGCATTTCTCCTAAAAAACAAGCACCATGCAGTGGACTCTCAAAGAGTGTATATGTATGTCACTTCTGAGCAGTTGCTCAATGGCCAAGAAAACCAAGATGGAGTTCTGGAGGGGAGGAGACTAGCTGAGGATCTGTAGGGCTTACAGCAGCAGAGTGCAGAACATTGGAAAGCAAAAAGAGGAATTGTCAGGTGAAGAAATGGAGAAGTGTGTAAAGGAGGACAAAAAGGGAGGGGGAATTCAGTAGTAATTCAGAGAAAAACGAAGAAAAAATGAAGAAAGGGATATGGTGGGTTTAGGTGTACATCTCTGAAAAAAATAGTCAAATGGCAGAAGAGAAAATCCTTTAATGACCCGAATGCTTGCAGTGATTTTCCATGAGTGCATTAAGGAAAACTAAGTTGCAAAAAAAGCCCCTTTAGAAAGCCATTTCTTTTTTCAGTGTTGGTTATAGGAATACCAGAAATAGAATGGAAATGCTAGGCTGCTCATTCAGATGCTAGCACCCAGGCTGGTGTCTTTGCTGGCTCTGAATTGTGGAAAAAAACTAAGGGACATTCTCTAAATAGACCCTACATACCTTACATGCTCAGCACGAGGCTGTTTAAGACGTGCTTTTCACTATCTGCTTAGCTGGTGTGCTTCTTCTGGTGTTTGTATTGTTCTGAAGAGAGAAGGAAATAATAACCATGAAGAGAGAGTGCTGAGTTATCACCTAATTTTATGCATTTGCAATCCCTTTTGTGCAGATCATTATTCAGCTGTCATCACCAGCTGAAAGCAGTGGCTTTGATGATGATGACATGGAATCAGGTGATAATGGATTTCCAGGGGATGCTGATGAAGGAGATGTTGCTTTCTCAAGCTGGCCTGAAATAGCGGTATGTCCCTCTTGGGTTTGCACCGGACACTAGAGAAATGCCTACTGTACTAGGCACTTCACAAGAAATCATATTAATTGTATAGCAATTAATTTGTCTTTTAACACATTTCTTTTCTCTTATATTGCTTGTGACCCTATTGAAGATTTACACTGTATTGTTCACTTCAAATTTGTTCTTACACAGCTACCGCCCCCGACTCAGGATGTTATTGTATTGGTTTGTTTGATTTCAGTTTAATTGCACACTGCACCAGCCAGAGAATGACAGAGGCGTGTTTTGGCCTCCTGAACCACACATCGCCAATGTGACCTTCAACATGGAGCTGTACAGAACAGATCTGTTCCTTGCTCCCTCCCAAGGACTCTTCTCTGTTGCTGAGAATGGGCCAGTATATGTAGAGGTAACAAACTGAAAAGGGCTTTCAAACCAGTGGAAACAGTTTGCAAGGCCATGCAGCTGCGCCAGATCTGTTCTTGTCTGTTGAAAGATCTTGTTGTGAAGTTGCTTTAGGCAGACAAGCAGGTACTTTAGTGGCTGCAGAGAACAGAAACTGGGGGGTGAGAAGCAGGACAACCTATTTTGGGTCAAAACCAAGGGATTCCTGCAAAATGGGTGACGTTAACAAGGTAAATGTGTCATTTTGCCAAATCTGCTTTTCTGTGCAGAATTTCAGGGTGTTCTCTGAGCTCTTCTTCTGAACTGGCATTTCTTGATGAAGACTTCAGAGTTCATGTTATTTGGTAATATGGCTGAGGAACTTCAGACCAGTACAGTCAGTATTTTGGGCTTATAAGGCCAGGAAAATGAGGATGTTGCCAGAAGCAGTGCTGTGCCATGTTTCCCTTGCCCAAGGTAGCTCCTCTTTGAGAACCCATGTTGCAGAAGTGTAGTTGCCTGTTTGACATTGGTGCAGTTTTCATCATTGTTTCAATGTGTTGTGTCTCCTTCTCATTCTCTACCCAGTGAGAATACTTAAGGCAGTTGAAGCAAAAATATCTTGTGTTCAGTTAAGAGTATGTTTTTTTTTTCATTTGGACAAAACCAGCTGCTTCCTTCAGTGATCTGGGATGAATCCCTGTGGCTCCAGGCCCTCTGGATTTGACCAGTTCTGGAGCTGTGTATTCAGACAGATGTTCTGATTTCTTCATCACCTGTCCTGGCAGAAGCCTTTATTTTCCCTGCTTCTCCTTATTGCAGAGTGGAAAACCTGTATCAGTTTTGAACTTCTGTGATTCCATTTTTAGCTGATGCAGACTTTTAACTTTTTTATTTCTGTTTCTGTTTTGCTTTTGGTATTAACGTACATAATTCTTTTGGTCAATAGATTGCTTAGGTCACAACCTGTAAGAACTCTAGAGCTCCCTTTTGTTTCTCCACTAGAAATGTTTATTTGTATTTGAATCTTTTGGTTATTTTTCTTCATCTTTGTTCTCTTCCGTCATTTTCTTACCACATTTTGGTCTCGCTATCCTCCGTAGTTCTCTTCTTTCCGTGAAATATCATTCTTCCCTTTATTTACCTGATGGTGTTTCATGATAGTGTAGCATGCCTGCCCTTGACGTAATCTCTTTTTAAACTAGTTTATGCCGTTAGTTTATTTAACTGTCAGTAACTGTGACTTGACTTTCATTCATCAGTCTTTATTTCTGTTCATTTTAGAAGACGGTCTTTCTTGCTTAGATGCTTCAGCACATCCCTTCATTTCTGATTTGATTGCTGCTCACATAAGGGAGAGAAAAAATGCCTTTATTCACTGCACAACTCATAGCATCCAAAAATTTCTGTACAGACCACAGGAAACTTTGGCAGGCTCTTCCTTAAATATACATGCAGCACATCAGGATTAAGCGCACATAAAGCACATTTCTTCTAAGAAGAAGATCATTTCTTGTGTAACTGTTTTCATCAGGCAGTGTTAATAGTTGAGGCACAACACTTCTGTTGTTTATTAAGAGCAACATGCTTCATTTGTCACAAATGCCATTAGATTTTTTTCCCTAATTATTCTGTAGCATTTCTTGCCTGCATTCCAGCCCAGCTGAACAGCATCACTGTCCTGGAAGTTTGCAGTCATTTTTCATAAAGGAATATGAATTTCAGACTTACAATAAACTAAAAGGATCCTTTAGGAGGCTCCCCTGCCCCCTGAGCCCAGGAATGCCACCCACATGTCAGACCATGACCTCTCTCTGCCTCTGCATTCCTCTCTTGGCTGGGGGTGGGTTCTCTGCTGTGTCTGTTGCCTTTCATTTTTGCCCTTTTTCTTTTTTTTGCCCTTGTTCATTAATGTTTTAAGCGGATACAAAGACATGGAATTAATAATTGACTTCCATACAGCTCTCTTCCAGCCTGTATGTCTAAGGGAAGCAGAGCCATTTCAGGTGGCAGTTGCAGGCATTAACTGTGTGTCTGATCTAGACTGGGTTTTAGTTCTGCTTTCGGAAAGATAAGGGATTGCTGTATGTAGGCACGGTTGTGCGGTTAAACAGCTGCTGGTTTTGAAACCACAGCTTTTCTGTCTCGCAGTTTGACAGCCTACCCTTAACATTTAGCCTTCAAAATAGTTCAGATTGGAAGTGGCACTGGAAAACTGCTTGAAAAATTGTTGAAAATATTAATGAAATGTGAACTGAAAATGCAATTTCTGACATCTCGCTGCCTCTTTTTAATGCAGGTGTCTGTGACTAAAGCTGACAGATCCTTGGGCTTTGCCATTCAAACATGCTTCGTTTCCCCGGTCTCAAATCCCGATAGAATGTCTGACTACACCATTATAGAAAACATTTGTCCTAAGGATGAATCTGTTAAATTCTACAGCACTGAGAAGGTGAACTTTCTGATGCCATCAGCACAGAAGGACAAGAAGAGGTTTAGTTTTGTGTTTAAACCAATATTCAACATCTCACTGCTCTTTCTGCACTGTGAGTTGACTTTGTGTACCAACAAAGATACTCAAGGACTGCCAAAGGTCAGTAATTTATTGAAGTCTTAAGTTTCTGATTTAGATGAAAATAAGAGATTTTTTTGTCACCTGAACTTTGAAGCGAATAAATGTTTTTTCTGTGGCATTGGTGTAATGAACGTTTTATCTCTAGGGTCAAGGCTTTAGTAGATAAGACTTGTGATGTTAAGCATTTTGACTGCATGATTTACAGTTTTTGTTTGAATTGCATTAGGTGGTTATATGGGATAAATAGAAATTGCTTCTTATCTTACAAGTGGTTAAAATTTATCTTTGCTACCTAAAAGCCAAAGCACAATGTTACCTTTAATTTCCAAAGACATGTAAAATACCAGCTATCTGACTGCTACAAAAGACAACTGCCAAATTTTGCTTTATAACTAATGGAAATGGCTATAAATTAGTTGTTAAAGAGCATGTTCAAAGAATTTGGAATTTTGTTGGGGTTTATGCACGTTCTCCTTAAAATGTTTTGTTTGGGTTTTTAAAGATGACTTTTCAATATTGATCAACACGTGTTGGGATCTACAGTTTTGGCTAAACGGATTTGTCATAAAATAATTACTACTTTTTAAGTTCAATAGTAACACATGTCTTGAAGGTTAGAGGATCCTTAATGAAGGCAAGGGTTGTGTCCTGAAGCACAGCTAAGAATTACCTTTGCCAGTACATTATATGGGGTTGTTTGGAGGTTGTCCTCTTTTTTTGGTAAAGAATATTGGATGAAACTGATGATGGGGCAACTGTGGAGCTGGCAATGGGTGACTCTCTCTGACCTCATGCATTTCCACTTGCAGTGCATTCCTCCTGATGAAGCTTGCACTTCTCTCAATGTGGATATGATTTTGGCTATGATGCACAACAAGAAAACCTTCACCAAGCCCCTTGTTGTAGTATCACATGAAGGAAAACCAGAAGGTATGAAAATGAGCTTGTACTGTTGCATAAGATACAGCTGCTTGAAATGAGAGAGGCTCCATGTGGCGTTGTGTGATCTTATGGTACTATGTTTGTAAGATGTTACTAGTTGAGACATCCCCCTGGCAACAATCATCATGGCAGTTCACTGCTGACTTTTGACTGTCATTACTGATCTCTGGGCATGTGGTTTTGACAGGCACTGTGGAAGGAATACCATCCTACACTAGTATGGTTTTCAGAAGTATGAATATTTATTAATAGCACTTGCAGCAACTTCTAGTTGGCAAGAGATCAAAGGCAGTACTCTTCTTCCTGTTGTATGATTTCTTTATTATGCTTGTAAATACATATTTAGGAATAGCAACAATGAAATTTCAGTACTGGGGACTCTAAAGCTTGATATTCAGAGCAAAAGGTGAGATGCACAAAAGGGTTTTAGCTCTGCTTTCAGGCTTGTTTGATTCTATAGTCTTTAAGGAAAAACCCCACGAGTGTGGCTAGTAACTGGTTGAAGGAGTTGGAAATGCTGAAGAGCGTTATAATGACAAACGTGGGCACAATGGGACTGGACTTCTAGTTTAAGATTATGCCCTGAGAGTGATGGGAAGTAGGAATTGTGTTCACAATTACATTAAATGTGAAAGTTTTTCATAGTGAATCCCTCTGACAGCATCAGTCACGTTCTGATGCATTTGGAGAAAAAAAATGTGTGTGTTGTCTTTTCCTTTTTGTGTTAGCATGGGAGTTTAATCAGAAGTTTTTGTAGCTTCACTTGAACATTAAAATCTTCCAATTGTGTCCAAAGGCTGTTTGACCCTTGAAATGCTTTTTGGGGAGTGTCAAAAGGATGCAGATCAGAAGTCCTTTAACGTCCCTTGCACAGTGCATGCTTTTTAGTCTTCAAACAGTGTAAAGTTCCATACAGCATTGCTAGGGGAAATAAACAACAACTGCTTCTGTTTAACTCTACAAGTCAGCTCATATTTAGTTTTTAGGGGTTTTACAAATTTACAGATCAAATCCACTCTGAATTAAAGGCAAGTTATTTGATCTGTCGGTGCGGTAGAATGCAGACTGTGCTTTGGGCCCGATTCTGCAAGTCTTTATTTTTGCCAAGCTCTCTTTCTTATTTCCTTAGTGGTTATTCTATTGGGAATGAGTAAATCCTGCAACTGAAGTTCAGCCTTCAATAAACAGACTCGTACTCTGAGCTCTCTCACCCTTCCGATGTGTGGAGCTTTGTGCGCAGTTCCCGTCTCGGGCTTCACTGAGAATGTTGTCTTTGTGAGCGGCACAAGCTCTCAGTGTGCAAGGATGAGCTACATTTATAAAGATTAGTTACAAGACACCAGTGTGATAGAGCATTTTGTTGCATTGTGGGTGATTTAGTCTAATTGTGGGGTGTTTGGTGGAAGTATCTCCAGCGTATCACAGCTTTCAGACATCATACAAAGGGGCACATTAGCAGCATAGCTTTGTTGGTATGCAGCTTTTCAACAGTGAATCAAGCACCCCCTTTCTAAAAATCAAATGTCATTGTTGGCTGATATGTGAACATAAGATTTGGAGAAGAAATACTGAACAGGAGAATTGATATTTCAGAGGTGTGGTGTCCTTCATTTGCTTTTATGGGAACAGGCCAGCTTTCATTGTTGTAAAGCATCTTATGTGAGTTACTGCCATTGCATCTCTTTTCTGAGCTAAATGCAGAAGTCATGCACTTGACATTTCAAAAGTCAGAACTGGTCATTGCAAAGGTGTTGTCCTTTGTTCTTCGAGCATAGGCTTATGAGTCATTGACTGTAATAGAAACCAGAACTGTGTGTCTGAATGGGAATAATTCTCCTCCTAATTTTGTTAGTTATTTCCAAGCTCAGTTGCTCACATTATTGCAGTAGATCCCAATGGAAGTGTCTAAAACTCCATGCCACATTCTTTGCCTTTGCATTCCTGCATTTCATGCACACGCTCTCCCCCAGCCCTGCCCTTCAATGAGAGGCATATTCAATGGTGGCCCTTTAACTGCTAAGAAATAGGTGTTCTTCTGTAGAAATAATCTACCAATTGTTCAGATTTTTGTTAAGTGTGGAAACTATAGATTATAATTTCCACAGCAAAAGGAGACAGGTCATAGAAAGGAGGTCAGGTGAGCAGGTTAACAAGTGCCTCTGTGCTATAAAGCTGTAGAAAACCATGATAATTTCTAAAGACTGGTGATTCTAAATTAAATGCTTTTCCTGGACCTTGAGGATTCTTGCTGCATCTGTGTTGCACTGAGCAAATCACATTAAAATATGTGTAAGCACTGGATGACTGGGGAGAATTGATAGTGGGTAATGCTGCCTATCATTAGCAGACTTTATATCCTCTGTAGTGAGGCCAGTGGCAGAATGAGCACAGAAAACTCATTCTCCCGTCGGCTCAGAAAGCATTTTCTTGGCACTTGGGATATGCTAGTGGAGTGTTTGGACAAACTGATAGTGCCCTTACCCATGTTTGTACTGTTCACTGCTTCTTGGTTTCACTCCAGCCTTCCTCACAAATCTTGCAGTAGGTTACACTTTTGCTGTGTGTTAGAACAAGTGACAATCACACAGATAACAAATAAAATGCTTTAGTGGATGTTGTAGGCACTTGTGAGCCTCATGATCTTGTAGGGTACTGCTGGCAGTTTAGTGCTGCCATTTGGGGTTCAGAAGGTAGAAGCATGGTCTTGTTTTAAGGGTAATTTAACATACTTACTTGCAGTATTTTTGAGCTGCTGTGTTTACATAGCAGTTAAACAACTCTTTTTCTCAGTTGTTAGAGATACAAAACGAACTACTGGGACACTGTCTTACCAAATCCTTTTACAGCTGTTGCACTGACCACACTCAGATATGCCAGAATTTAAATGAGATCGCTAGGTTACCGGGCAGTCCAGAAACAAACTGCAGCTAACCAAACGGGTCCTTGGGGCTGAAGCCAGAATCCCTGGCTTTTCTGCTTGAGGTGGCATGTTTGGAGAAAGATAAGAGAAGCCAGTTATCAAATAAAGGGAAAAAGCTTCATTTTTATGTATATGTTTACTTGTCTGTTTCTGTTACATGCTGATAATGATGATATTTGATATTCTTGCCAAGAATAATAGCTATGAGCATTTCTTTCTTATATATTATTGTATCACCAAACTTCTAAAGCAGAATACCAAGTAGGATGGATTCAGGAAACTGTGAATCAACACATATTCATGTGATTTGGACAAAGCAGTGTGTATCATGCCATAATACTGACTTTTCTTCAGTTGTGATAGCCAGTGTTTGATTGAATTTTTTGTGATACAGCTTATTGATGTCTCATGTTTGTCATTAGTGAATACCCAGATGAATGTCATCACATTAAAACCGGCCTGTGCAATCTGTGCTCTTTAAAAGCTCCATATAGGAATAACCAGTTAGTACGGGTCAGACCTGGTTACATCTGGGTGTGAAAAATTGCAATGTACTTGCCAGCAAAACTGTACTATAGATGTGTTCCTCCAAGGAATGATCAATACATGAACAGAATTCTTCTGAGCTGAGCAAGATTATTGAATTTGGGCTGATTTTCCTGAAGTTCCTGGTTTGTGAAGATGACAGTTAATGCGTTTGTGTCAGATCAGGTCCTGAAGGTTGCTTGCATAGTTTGTAGGCTGTATGTGGAACTCTGATTAATGGTTTGTGTTTGGTTTTTTCTTTCTTTGTTTTTAATTAGATTCTTCCCTTCCAAAGCCAAATGTGAGACAGCCGCGTAAGTAGTTCTTGAATAAATCCCTTTTAAGCCTAAAACTTTTATGTAGAGAGTATTAGCTCTACGAAGAAAATGATCTTAAAACTTTCTGAGCGTGTGTGTATGCATGTGAAATTCTGGGACAAGACAGAATTCTGACTGTATTGCTGATTGAAAGATTCCCATCACCGTTTAGAGAGAAGGGCTGTGACCTTTTGTACATGTGCAAATCAAACCTGGGGAAACACCATACAGCCTTAGGAAGTGCATTTGCTGATGTGTGTTTGTTATTTCCCCCTGCGCTGCTTCCCTATACCAGCATTTCAGCAGCAATGCCAACTTACAGGGCTCCTGTGTTTTATTCCAAACCTCGCTCCTGTCCTGCACCACAACTGGCCACATCCCCAGTTACTCTGGCACCAGCACTTACAGGTCATGCTGGAGATGAGATCACTGACTTGATACAGATTAAATTCTCTGTGTTTTCTGCTGCCTTGATGCAATGAATTAACTAGGGTCAATAGGAAGGGAAGAAAAGGAGAGAAGCATAACTAGAAGGCAGTAGTAAACAGGAAGGGGAAGACGATTTGTAGCCAAAATGAAGAATGGATAGAGAAAAGGAAGTGCAAAGAAGGGTTTTTTTTTTCCTCTGCTCTTGTCCCTGTGTCTTTGGAACCAAATTTCCTTGAAATAGCAAGAGGAATGAGAAATGATGCTTCTGGGAGAAAAAACCTTCTAAGCCACTATCTGTCAGCTATTGCATATGCAAACTTGGTCGCAGGCACCCAGAAGTGAGTCCTGAAAGCCTTTGCCAATAGGAGGTGTTGGAGAAGACATTTGCCAGAAGACCCTCAGGAACTCAGGAGGTTTTGGACTGGGGGATGTCCATAGGGACATCTGCTGGATGCAGGCACATGTAAAGTGAGGGTGTTGGTCATGGTTTGAGAACAGAAATTCCACTGAAGGATACTATTGAGAAGATCCAGTCAGCTCATTTCCTGGCCAGCTTAGTAAAATGTTAATCACTGGCCTAAACCATTTTGTGCACTGGGAGACATTAAAAATACTGAAAGTAGAAATCAATTTTGTGAGAAGAAATTCCCCCAAATGATCACTAAAAGTGGTGATTATTTTTTTGAAGTATTTCTAATCTCCATAAAGAAAAACACAAAAGCCAAGTTTCACTGTTTGACTGGTTAACACTGGGGGGCAATACATGCAGGAACCAGATGCTGTTACCCTGGAAATGGCACTGCAAAAGGGCCTCTCCCCTAGAATGTTATTTGCGTGTGTGTGTGGTTCTATTTTTGTGCTCTGGGATTAATTTCAGTTATTGAAAGCATTGCCAAATGTGAAAAACAATTGTTTCTATTTATGTTTTCACTGACTTTTTGCTGGCATCTCTTTCCTCATAACAGCAGTTCCGTTCCCCACCTAGATTTCAGACTGAACTTGTAGGAGATGTAGGGGAAAGTTTGCTTGAGTATTAGAGAATTTAAATGAAAACTATCTTTTGCTAAAACTCACAGCCCTTTGGAAATACCTTTGTAAGATAAATGGATATATCATTGAAGGCAGGTTATTAACGCCAACCGAAAATGCTTAATTTTTGCAACATTTTCTAGATTTGGGTGTGCTGAGGTGGGTTTTTCCTTTGTGATGTGGAACAGTTGCTTGGAGTGAAGCCAGTGTCTGAAAGCATCAATTTTATTTCCTTGATGCAAATCAGCTCGTCTGTTCCTTAAAATAGTGCTTAATAACTATGAATTTTTAGAAGCCTTTCCCATGGAAGTATAAGATGAATTTCTATAAAACGCTGTTTGCCATTGAGCATGAGAAGTGTTCATAATGTGTGTTTACCTTTGCAGCTGTGTTCTACGGGCTGGATACACTGACTGTGGTGGGCATTGCCTTTGCGGCATTTGTGATCGGCGCCCTGCTAACAGGAGCACTCTGGTTCATCTACTCTCGCACAGGTAAGGGTGAGGGCTCCCATAGACCTCAGTGCAGATCATGCTGCAGGAAATGCGGCCGTCCCTTTCCTCCCACCTTGCAGAGGCTATCCTGGGCTTTGTTCCTTGCTCTCTGCTCTTACTAGGGTGTTTCCAGCCCCTCCTCCCAGGAGCCTGTTGGTGCGTATGGGCAGATTGAAAGCCGCCCTTCCCTAAAGGGATGGAATCATGTTATGTGTTAGGAACATGGTTTGAAATTTGCTGAAATAATTTTAAATGCAGATCTTGAAAACTCACTTGGGACATGAATGAAACTGAGTATTCCTCGTGCATAATCATCAGTAACATCTCTGTATTTCAGATTTAGTTAACGTTTCAGTCAGTGGATCCCTTTTGGCTCCCATATTCTTCCTTAAATTCTTGCAGTTACTAAATTAGGCTGATGTGACTGGGAATGTGATGTGATCAGTATGAGTAGTGGGCCAAATGGCCAAGAGAATGCTTTATTTACACAGATATATTCTGAATGTTACTAGACTCGAAAATGTGTCCTGTGCTTTGATTACATAGAAATTTTGCCTCAATTATTTATTCCTCCATTCTTCAACTGTGACATTAAATTGATATAAGTCGTGTGTCTTCTCACTTAATTTTGTTCAACCAAATAACCAGGAATGTGCCCAAATCGGTGCAGCCCTTATGCATAGGTGGTTTTTCAGTATCTTAGAATTTTCTTTGCTTAGTAAGTTAGCAGAAACACAGTACTGTATTGAAAGAAGAGAGAGTTTTGGGAACTTTGTTGCATGTAATCTGCAGCATGGTACAGACAAAGACTGGACACTGATGGGGCTTTGATTTGCAACTTCTTATCTTGGGTGCTGGTGGATTATGGGTTATTTCAGGATCCATATAGCCTGCTGGGTTCCCAACTGCTTCCCCTTCTGACCTGACAAGACCCTACTGAGATCTCTGGATGTGGGGAAAATGAAGTCAATTACTTCTGGGTCACTGGAATTCTCCTGTAGCCCACTGCAGGGGTTTTCAGCATCGAAAACTTCATGGAAGTTATTTAGGAGTGAGAATCCATCCTTGATGGTCAGAGCTTTTGTAAATATTATGACCCAGGAGCTTATGTTAATTTGGAAAAAAACCCCAAAACCTGTGTGGTTTTTTTTTTCTAGTTGGCAGTACAAGAGCTTTGTGTAAGCAGTTTAATACTTCTCAATGCATCAGCTGTACATGAAGCTTGTTTGGAATTGAGACATGTGGAAATTTAAAGGTTATGATAATATGTATAAACAGTATAATTCTGCCTCATATACTACTGAAACATTGTGGAAGCAAAGTAAGTGCAATTTCAGTGAATGAATGTGTAAGTTAAGAGCATAATTTCCAAATAGGTAGATTTTATTAACATAAAATTAAGCATTGTTAAAGTAATATAATTTATATTGGAAGTTATATATGGAAGTTCTGTCTTGTTCACATATAGAACAGAGACACATGTAGACACATGTTGTGTGTCAGTAGTCAAAGGAACGCTGAGAGGCCAACATGATAAATCCTTCAGGAACAGTAAGACTTGGACCAATCCCATTAAAAGAATTGCATTAACAAAGTACATCATAATGGCTGCATGGAAGTAGTAGAGCAGGCAGCTGCTCTTGCTTTGTGTTTGAGAGATGAAAGTAAGTGGAGAAAAGAGCCAGACAAAAGTAGTAAATGAGAAGAAAAGAAAGGAAGGGGACATTGTAACTCATCAGAGATTTTCAGAAATGATAAAAAATACCTCGGAATATCTGGTTCAGATTTTGAAAGGATTGTGAAAGTGAACCTGTGTTCCTGTGCACATAATTCTTCTGTACATAGTATTTTCTATTTCCAAAGCACAACTTGCAGCAGAGCGCAGTGAAGGCTCTGGCAGGGACAGTCTCTTAAAGGCCGACTGCTGTGGCAGACAAGATAATCCAGCTGCAGTGGAAACATTTTGGAGCTGGCTACAGGCCTTCATTAAAATAAAGGGGGAGGGAGGAGGGAGATAATCTAAATTTCATCTACGGAGTGGCTGTTTTCTGCCATTAAAGAATTCATGCATTGCTGAATTGTGCTCTGAAATCTCATCTTTTGTTGCAAGTAGCACAGGGGTTTCTAACGTACTTCAGACCAAAGGTTGGAACATAGGAGCTCATTCTGAAGTATTTAGGTGACACTCAAGAGCATGGACAAAGGCTACTGCTGGTGAAGAATGGCAACTGGGAATTTCTGAAGAAAGGGTTTTTTTGTTGCTATAGTCCTGTATGAAATACAGCAAAAGGCTTGTATCACTTTGTCTCTACTGTCAGACTCATTCTAGCATAGAGAAAGCTTTACATAAAGGAGCTGGTTTGTTCATCTTGATAGGCCATTATTAACATTTAAATCTCAAACAATTGACAGCAGAAGAGAACTACAAAATAAGTAGAATTTCATCACCAGATATTAAAGGAGGATTGTTGTGTTGAGGGCTTGTTTGTGGTTTTCTTACATGTAGTGTTTTGCTGATTTCAGTCATGGACAACTTCTGCCAAAGCATCAGAATTGTGCTTTAGAATACTCCAGACTCTCTGAAACAATTAATAATGGAGTACAAATGTCCTAAGATACACAGGTAGTAGAGGAACAGAGAGGGGAGACTAGGGTTACAGCAACAAAGGAGGAATTTTAGCTAACTGCTCTGCAGAAGGACTCCATACTTTTCTTTCTCCGGTCAGTGAAAGGACATGGAATGTGACTGAAAGCTTTCCGCAGTTGTGTCGGTTCTGCGGAGAGGAACAAAGGGAAGGTAGCAGAGATTTGCCACAATTAACCCAATTTACTTGGCTGTCTTCAGAAGAAGCACAAGTGTTAGAGTGTGCATGGATGCAGAAACCTTTCAAAATGTAACCAGATAAATACCTGTCAAGGTAGTATCTGTCTTAGGGATAATTGTGTTTAGGAAGGGACATGTGCAAGTCTGATGAGTTAGTGACACTGCTAACTCATGTAAACTGTGTTACACAGAATATCAGTTGCTTCATCCTCTTAGAAAGTGTGTTTTTCCTTCTCCAGGCAGTGTTGCAAGTACAGAGGGTAAAATGTTCCAAAATCTGGGAAGTTAAAAGCGTCCCTCCACCCCCACTGCTCCCTTTTTTTATGGATCTGATTTAAAATAAACTAACATAGCAACCAATTATATTTGGCAAATGGAGATAGAAAAGCAAACATTCAGACTTCCTGGACAGGGAGTACAACTGGCAGCTTTCCTAAGTGTGAATAATAAAGTGCATGTTGTCGCATTCAGATGGGTAAAAGCTTGTTTACCGTCAATAAATGAGACATGTCCATTTTGAGCAGTTCTGGTTCAGGAACATGAGATACATGAAGCTGTTTACATGAAAAAGGCAAATGGAAAATGCCTTCACAGTGATAGTTTACATCTCTTTACATCCTTTTGTGAATATTCTTTTAAAAGTCTTCACTACAGATTAGCTAGGTGTTGAGGAAATAAAATGAGGAAATAAAAGCCAGTCCAGATGTGGTTGCTAGACTGTGTTCATAACATCCCTGTGATTTGGATTGGGTTTTGTTTGAGGACATTGAGAATTTGTTATTGTTTGACAAATGTTTGGTGCATCAGAGTTGCTGACGGTGCTGTAGAGATGAGGTGCTGCAGAGGCAATGAATTACAGCAGAGGGAAGGGGGCTCCTATCCCAAACCAAAGGAAAGGTGCCTCCTAAGATGCTTTCCAGAGGAGCTGGGAGGAGTCAAGCGAGCTGTTGGGCTCGCACAGGGACCCCAGCGCTGCGTTTGTTACTCTGCCATAAAACAAAACCAACATGTGTTTAGCTTATAAGTGAATTTATGGCTAAATGCATGCAGATTGTATTGCCATGCCGAGGTGACGCAGAGCTGTGTGTAACCATGTGGTTTGTAAAATGGGTGACAGCGGAGCTGCAGGGAGGGCTGACAGGGGCCCTGCCGGGGGGAGCTGCGGCTCCTCTGCATGCCCAGCGCGGCTTCTCCTCCTGCTGCCGGGGTAGGGTTCACTGCCTCGCTGCTTTCTCGTGTTTGTGTTCGCTTGTTTTGCTTTAATGAAGGGGAGTTTGCTTATCGCTGCCTTTGTAAATATATCCTGTAGTACAAAAAGAAGAAAGACTTGTAGACAAACAACTGGAGGAGAAGAGAGCCAGTTGTGAGGGGAAGACATCCAAACTAGGCTCATGAAAGCTTTTACAGTGTAAGAACACAGGCACTGATTTGCTACAGTTTTTTGTGATGGGTTGCAAAGCCATTTCCAATGCAAATTAGAGCTGAAACTCAGTTTATTTACTGACAACTGAGGGTAGATTCTGACCTGTAGTAGAAATCTGTTGCTCGTGTACGAGTTACGTAGATATTTCTTACACTGGGAAAAAGAGAATCAAAATCTGTTCACAAGAGTAAATGCTGGGCTGAGTGCTTGAATTCAAGACTGAGATCCTCACCCTCTTTTTGAGCATTTCATTGGTCTCCTGAGCAACATGGTTTAGTCTGTTGTTTCACTGTCCCCCCTTTCCTCCCCATTCCTAAGCCAGTGGGGGTGTAAGGCAAGAGCTGTGTGTGGTGGGGCCTTACGTGCACTTACAGCTGTGGCACGAGCAAACAGCAAACCTGCTGGTTCCCATTACAAAGTTCAGTTACAGCCTTTGCTGTGAGAAATGCTCAGAGCTCCTTTGTTTGTAGCAGACCTCTGAATACTGAGCAGCCTGCAGAAGGACATCTCCTGGCCCGAGACACAAAGTGTTAAAGGCACACTTCCTCCGCAGCCGCATTCCGGACGAGCTCAGGGCTCTGGCAGCTGGGCAGCAGCACACAGGGCATGGGGATGTGCCAGAGCAGCTCCTGGGGGAGGAAGCTAGCTCGTCCCTGCTCTGTAACCCTCTGGATGCAGGCTGTGCTTCCAGCCTTCAACCTGTCACTGAAGCAGACACCGGGTAATGAGAGCTTTACCAAATCCTGAGCAGAGAAGAAAAACTGCACTCTGCAGAACTGGCCCATGGCATCAGGGCAGTGTAGAGCAGAACTGTGTCACTATAAACTCATAAGGCAGGAGATGTACCAGTCTTTGATTTTTTTTCCCACTCATCCCTGCCCATGATGTGGCACAGTGTCTTGCTCCTTTGCTGGCGCTGGCTGCCACAGTGGGTCTGCAGCTCAAAGCAGCAGCAGTCTGTTACTGCTGCTGAGATCACAGCTTTGCAGCCTGAAAGAGGAGTTCAAGGGAGAGGCGAGCTACAGTGTATGTCATACAAACTTAGTCTTGCCATCTGTTTTGAAAAGACTATTTTAATATTGCTAAGGTTGCAGCTTTGAGCGCTGTAACTTTAAAAATGTCAGTTGTGGTTTCCTACATGGCCTCTTTATGATCTGTTAGGTATTCACATAAATTTTACTTCCACCTTAGTTGAGACCTGGATTTTTTTCATAGCATCCGAGCCACAGGTGCCGGAGAGGTGTGAGGTGAGCAAACAGAAATCTAGGTTTTATCAGAAGCCATAAATACGGCTTTAACTCCTAGTGCTTGATTTGGCAGTGCATGTAACAAAGAGCTTTGAATTTACCCTCAGTAAACAATTAACAAGACATGGTGAGACTTATTCTCACTTCAAATTGTAAGTGCTGCATGTACTGTGGTAGCTATAGGGGAATTTCCTGCAAATTATACTTGGAGTAAATCAAGTCAAGCTTGCAGGGTAGCTTGGTTTTGTACACAAAGAGAACCGGACATGTCTCAGGGTATGTGGTGTCCAGCTGATTGAAGAACGTTGTCTTCAGCTCCACTTTTACTGAGTATGCTGCTCTATAAGCTAACGTTAAAACTAAAGCCTACATTTCATTGGCTTTTTTTCATGAAACAGCAAAACTGTAAAGAGGTCAGAGTCATGTAATGGGACCCTTTGAGTGACAGCTGACAACAGAAGATAGACAGTGTCTATCTTGGCAGTTTTCATCAGCTGCTTCTAAAATGCTTAAGAAAACAGCTGTATTGTTTTCCCCATGTGCAATGCTCAGGTGTCAAAGTCTAAGTAACATTTTCAGCAGTACTTCTGAGGACTGTCATCCAAGATATTCATTGCATGGCAATACCAACCGCCAGAAGAGGAAGAGGAATGGAGTATTGTTTTTCATGACAACTAACATTTTCTATTTCCCTTCTCCCAACTCCACTTTTTGTCTCCCCTTTCCCTCAGGAGAAACCACGGGAAGGCAGCAGGTGCCTACATCCCCACCAGCCTCTGAGGACAGCAGTGCAGCACACAGCATCGGCAGCACGCAGAGCACCCCCTGCTCCAGCAGCAGTGCCACCTAACACTGCAGAGGCATGTAGGAGGGCATAGGTTCAAAGGACTGTGTGTGGACATCAGCTTTTTAAAGTTGAAAGGATTGCTTTTGGGAAAGAGAAGGAAAAAAGAGGAGGGATTTTTCTACAAAAAAAAAAAGAAAAAGACTTGTTTTCTTTTGGGGAAGCCACTGTGTGTGAGTGTGTGTCTATACATGCACACAATGCATGGGTAAACACAGCCTGTTGGATCTTCTATAGGATGTTGTGCAACATGTGACAAAGCTACTAATTTTACAGTACTGCAACCTGTTCTAGGGGTCTGTGGGCCCTCAATGTGAAATCTATGCCAGTTTGGGAAAATGCTGCTTTGTCTGTATGACCTTTTTCTTTCCCTAGGCCTTCTCATTGACATGAGGTATTAATTACGGGAGTTCAGTCATAGTCATAGAATGGTTTGGGTTGGAAGGGATCTTAAAGCTCATCCAGTTCCAACCCCCTACCATGGGCAGTGAAACCTTCCACTAGAGCAGGTTGCTCCAAGCCCTGTCCAACCTGGCCTTGAACACTGCCAGGGATGGGGCAGCCACAGCCTCTATGGGGAACCTGTGCCAGGGCCTCAGCACCCTCACAGTGAAGAATTTCTTCATAATACCTAATCTAAATCTCTCTCTTTCAGTTTAAGGCCATCATCCCTTTTTCTGCCCTTTCCAGATTTCTTGTTAGGCCCCCTTTAGGTACTGGAAGCTGTTCTAAGGTGTCCCCTGAGCCTTCTCTTCTCCAGACTGAACGAGCCAAACTCTCTCAGCCTCTCTTCATAGGAGAGGTGCTGCAGCCCTCGGAACATATCTGTGGCCTCCTCTGGACTCACTTGAGCAGGTCCACGTCCCTTTTGTGTTGGGAGCCCCAGAGCTGAACGCAGTATATTGCAGGTGGTCTCACAAGAGTGGAGTGAGAGGGGACTTGAATTATAGTCAAGTTATGCAAATTATATTCATATATGATTTTTGCACATATTTTCTGAAAATATCTGGTGAATTCTTAGCTTTTTCTGCTTCGTGTTTGAACCCAGCTATTACTACTTGGATTCTGCAGACTGGAGTAGTGATGTTTTCGTACAGGTGGCTCCTAAATAGGGTACTCCCACAGCAGGTTGCGAATAAACACAGCAATTATGTACTGAAGCAATTTGTCACTGACCGCTAAAAGACCAGAAGTTAAATGAGTGGCTGGCAATACAAGCGTAACTACTGGACGTATTACTTAGGAAATTCTCATGAGTGGTATCAGGTCCACATTTGCCTTACATAAATTGAACTCCTCTTCATCTCTCATGTGTCACTAATTTCTGATTCGAGAGGGAGGATCTGGTCCTTGAAATATAGCAGATCTGCGAAGTGAGCCTAATATTAAGAAGTAATAAAACAGAGGAAATGAAGTGATGCTAAAGGAAAGCAAAAGGCTTAAAGTTGCAAATTTGTATCTTGCATTATTCCCTGTTACCCTTCGTGTTTACTTTGTAACACCATTACCTGCCGTGAACTGTAACCTCACATCGGAAGCTACTTTCTTTCCTGTGGTCCTCACTGAAGTGCTGCTGTAGAGAGACGCATAGGTGCAGAGAGGAGCCTGTGTTGTCTGCTCATTTCCAGGGAATGGCGTTTCACAGAGAATCTTACTGTTTGTGCTAACTTGCGCATGTAGGTGTTTCTTTTACTGGGAGGTTTTCTGTAGCCTTTGAATTCTGGGTGGTTATCTCTAGAAACACTGTATGTGAGATTGTCTCATGGTAATCTTACTATTTGTGCTAATCTGATGGTTTGGTTTTTTTTTTTTGTTTTCCTCTTTCCCTCTTTATTTAGATGAGAGATCCTTGGAGCAGCAAAATTTTTCCGTTTTCTCAGTGGACTCAAAGATGCACGAAAGCATATCAGGCAGCAGGACACAAATGGCCTTAGCAAAAAGTACTTTGGAGTCCCAAGAAAGTAATTTCTTTCAAACGGTTTTATCATCAGTTACCACTCCTTTTGATGTGACTTTATTTAACCAAGAAGAAATGGTTGGGATGTCAGAAGGGAGAAGTATGCCGTTGGTAGATGGCTCTGTAACAAGCAATGAGGCTTTCTTAAGTGACGATGAGTTTATCAGCTCATTTCCAAAGGCACAGTGGACTCCTCCACTGAAGTCTTTTGTAGTAACAGATCATCACTCAGTTAATACAGCAGAGCCAGGAAGAGAAATGCTAGAAACTGTTTTGCTAACACCTTCATCATCTGTCCTTTTTTCACCATATGACATCTTAAAAACAGCACAGCAGAACACTCCATTGAGCACGGTCCCGGATCACAGTAGTGCTCCTACTGACTCAAAGCCTTTTGTACAAGATAGTGAAATGCTAGCACCAGGCAGAGACTTGCAGTTGTACCCTCCAAATACAGCTGTTTATTTCACTTCCATTCTTTCAGAGGAAGGAGCTGCAGTACAGGAAGGCATAAATGCAAGTTTAACAGCTTTGCCTTTTGGGGCTACTTCAGAAGCATCACCTTTTCATCTCAAGCTGCTGGGTGAAACTAGCCTGGTGACCCCAAATGCCACAGCACGAAGTGCAGACCTGTATGATGACGTTTACTCTGATGTGAGTAGCAGGGCAACAGAAACTCTCAGTCTAAGGACCTACCCCTTTCCAAGCATTCCCTGGGCCACGCTGACTTCAGTAGCCAGTGCCGAGCCTGCTTTATTTTCTATTGGTCTTCCACTTGCGTCTTTCCCGCTTCACTCAGCTGTCATTTCCATGGACTCTAATAGAGTTCTTAATGCCAACCTGTTTACACATGAATCCTCCAGTACAGCACCAAATTTGCCTGCTGGTTCAGAAATACCAAGTCAATCAGAGCTTGCCAGTGAGCTCATGAGTCCAGTGCCTTTCACAAGATCGTACAGTTCTTGTTTGTATTGTGACTCAGTTTCACTTCTACCCGAAGCAGGCTTTTCCCCAGAACAAGATGTGGGCTCAGGTGATTATGTTGAAACTTTATCCATCAAAGCCTCTGAAGTGCAAGGCATAACTCTGTTTACAACTATAATTACTGATGGGTATGAATTAGAGGAGCCTACACCTGAGACTTTTGATACTTCTTTTCCATCAAGACCAGTTGTTTCATTTTCTTCAAGATTTGCAGAAATCCCTGATTCAGGCATGTTTTTATTAAGCACTGTGGACGCTGTCCTTAACACTGGAACACCTATAAGAATTTCTTCTTCCTACCATCAGCTTGCTGAAGGAACATCACTGAGCATCTCTGCCCAGTTTTCTACTCCTGTTCTGGAAACAGTTTCATTGACACCAAGCACTCACATAGAACTTCCTGCTGCCACCACCATTCTGTTTGACTCCACCTTCATTCAGAGTGAGCCGGTAGCGTCGTTTGCAGTCAGTTATACAACTTTGCTGGAATTGCCAGAATTAATGTCACCAGAATCTGTCTTGCTTGAGAAGACGTCTACAAGGGAAGATCTGTCCTTAAATATTTTGGATTTCTCATCCAGTCTTTTATCGACACCGTTTCTTATTGAGCCTAGCTACTTGTCTCTGTCATCAGCCATGCTAAGTTCTTACTCTGTTATGGAAAGTGATTTATCAACACTCTTACCTCACACCTCGTTGACTGGAACATCAGTATTTTCTGAGGATGTTTCCAGCTGGGACTTTGCTACCACTGTCATCCCTGCCACTGACACTGAGGTTTCTCAGTTCTCTCTCAGCCAAACATCATACTTGTATTCAAATGCATCCTCTCTTCCAGGTGTACATGTTCCTGAAATAACACCATCATCAGATTTTCACTCTGAGTTGTCTGTGCTTCTGGAAGCACCGTCAGTATTGCCAGCAGGCTCTGAAGTTGTGTTTACCTCAGCTGTTACAGGAGCTACCTCTCAGCTGGAGCCTTCACTCTCCACCTCTCACTCTGTGGTTCCTACTCTGGTGTTGCCTGCTTCCAGCACCCAGTCTGTTATGAGCAGCATTTTGCTCAATGAAACAGATCTGATATCTCTGTTTACTACCTTTCCAGCAACTCCTGTCTTAAGTGTATCTTCATCTCTGCTCTCGACTGTTCTGGCTTCTGATGAGGATATTGGTGCTACAGTCAGCCCCACGCTGCTTTTAACATCTCGCAGCGAGGGCAGTGTCCACACAGCCCTTCCTCCTGCAGACCTTGACAACCTGACGTCAGGGGCTGACACCATCAGTGTGATGTCCTTTCCTACAGCATCTCTGTCAGTGAACACATCATTTGCTCCCACCCAGTTTCCTCCAACTTCTAGCCCTGCCACTGGATATGAAGTTCCAGCAGGAAGCAGTGTAACTCCTGGTACTGATGCATCGGCTGCTTCCACCACTGCCCCCACGACCACAGCTACCAGTGCTGTGGACAGCCACGGCACGACTGCTGCTGGCAGCCTGCCGACATTCTCCTCCACCCCTCTGGTGACTACTACTCCGTCTGAACCTGTGGTCATAACCTCTGCAGTGAGCACTACCAAGCAACCGTATGTCTGCGACATCGCAGTTCCTGATGCTTATTTAGTTACTGCAGGTGAGATACTTCTAATATTTCTATTTTGTTTTCCAGAAGCCACGGTAATGGGACCCCCTAGTTAATTGTAGATAACGAATTAACTAAGAGAACCTTTCAAAGAAATATGGCATGAATCTAGACAAACAGGTGTAAAAGTGGTGATTTATCATTTATTCTGGAAAACAATAGAATTCATTTGAGCAAAGCCTGTTGTGATGGTGAGTTACATGCACATTACACTGCACAGAGAATGAACTTGCCTTCTAAAATTGCTGATGCGTATATACAAGTCTGCTGAATTAGAGGCTGCTTTATCATTTCATGGGTTGTAAATGAATGTTGCTGTCATGGTGATGTTTTGCCAAACTATTAAATGTTCTGACTGAGTAAGTTTCTCCTTTCAGTTGTTGCTGCTGTTTGTAAAAACAACCTGCATGTGAGGTAATGTTGTAATATGAAAGAGGAGCGTTGCTTTAAAAAATGTTTGGGGTTTGTAACCATTTTTATAATTTTACCGTACTAGCTTATATTTATATTTTCCCTCCTCCTCCTGTACTTGCTTCAGTTGGATTTTGTGTGTTTGTAACCAGAAAAAGTGACATTAGTGTGTTTCAAAACTAATTGTCTTGGCATCTGTGTTTGCTTTTTTGGTGTTTTCCTATCTCTTCCTAACTTGTTAACAAAACAACACCAGCAAACTAATCCAGGGCAGCTGCAAGAGTGCAACACATTTTGCCTTTAAAATTTATTTGTAATATGTAAATCAGAATGAGCATAATCTCATCTTCCAGATATGAAGGTGAGCTGGCTATGCCATAATGAGGAAGTTAATGGGGTTTTTAACCTGTAATTTGAGTAGTTTTGTAGGCAAGCGACTGGTGGGAAGTAAACGCAGGATGACAACACATCGTTCAGTTGTTTCTTTGATCATAGTCACAATCTTAAGTGTGACTGTGACAGACGTGATGTCCATAGGGATGTGGGAGTTTTAAAATGATTTCTTACTTGGTGGTTATCCCTTTCAGTAATTAATGTCATGCTTGTTTACTTTTTATTTAAGAGAAATGTAGATGCATATTTTCTGTGGCTTTTTTTCTGTCCTCATCTGCATTCCCTGCATTGCCTACAAAACTTTTAACTGTGTTATGACAGCAGGCTCGTTATGCACAGGTCACACTCAAATGTGAGGCAACTTTCAGATCCAACTTGAATGAATCAGTGGCTGTTTAAAAGATTCTTTTACTATAAAGCTCAAGATACCAGATACAAAAAAATAAAATGAGAGAGAAAATAAGCCTGGAGTTTCTTAAACTGTATGTGCAGTCACTTTTTAGGGTACAGTGACACCTTTACCTTTTTCCTTGTTCGTTGTCTCACCCATTTGATGGGGTTGATCTCATTGCCTGCTTTTCCATGCATTGCACAATTGAAAATGCAGCTTTGAAGCCCAGGAGTTGAAGCTAAAACGTATTTACTGACTGACATTAATTTCCAGTGCTGGCACGAAGAGCTGTTCTACAGAATGTCAGTGAATCCATCAAAGAAGTGCTCAGAGTTCAGTTCAGGCGATCAGTAGAGCTAGAGGTAAGTGATATGAAGTGTGTGCAAGTATTGTTTGGTCAATATAATGCAATACTGGCTTTAGTTCATAGGCTAAAACAGTGATTTAAAAACAACCCATGGGGTACTATATCAGAGATTTATTCTAACTTAAATGTTAGCCATGTTTTGGGTTTTGTATTGGGGATTTCTTCAGTGTGAATATGACATCAGGATTTTTACTTTTAGAATGTCATCATTTTCTAGGGCAGATCTTTCTTGGTTTTGCCAGGGATGAGCAAGCAGTGCCCAGCCTCTACTGCTCACCTCCTTGGCCTAGTGAATTGAAACTGAACTGAAAAGATTTTACCCTTTGAAATAGATGTTAAGAAGTTTTGATTCTTCTGCTAGCTGATTGTACGGTTGACACTTTAAACAAAACAAAACCTGCACAGCCTGTGCTATTTTATATTGTGAAGACATCAATACTTGCAGGGGAAGTGGTAGAATCCAAAATGAAAGATATAGCAGATGAAAAGGGGGGGAGGGTGTCGGGGGGGGCAGCAGGTGGAGAAAAATCAGGTGTGCAATGGTAAAATGCTATTTTTAAGCCTTCAGATGGGATCCTGGTCTTCCTCCACTCACAGGGCTAAGAGTTGCTGTGTTCTTGTTTTTTTCTGAAAGCTTCCTCTGCTTTGATGTTCGGGGAATCATCCTTGAAGAGTATTTTTGTTATTTCCACAAAGTGAGTGTCCAGTTGAGATGAGGCAGAGGTGTACTAATCATAGAATCAACTGGATTGGAAAAGACCTTTAAAATCATCAAGTCCCAGGACTGCCAAGTCCATCACTTGTCTCATACCCTCTTGAGTGAGAGAAAAAGACTGTAGAGGTAGTTTGGGTGTGCCTTTGTTGTATAATCAGATACTTCAGCACTGGGGACAAAACGGAATGGAATGACTGCATTTACTGGGTGTCAGGCCAACACCCTATTATTCTACTTTGAGTCTGTGATCTCATTTTCTTAATGAAGTTAACTCAAGTAGCAGTTTCAGTGTTGAACGTAACTTGAGTTTCTCCGTGCACAGGATCCCTTGGTGCTTGTAACTTCTGTTTGCCGATCTGTGTGGGGAAAGAGTGTTTTGACAGCTCCTGCCATAATCACTACACTCAGTAATTAAAGAGCTCTTGTCTGAGAATGTACCTCTACTCCTCAGTCAAGATAGGAGTGTTAGAAATTTCTGCCAAACTTCAGCCTGAGTGAGGTGCCATTATAAATTGATGTAGTTTAGGTCCTTTTAGGAATACCTGTCCATAAGCTTTTTAGTTGTTTTGTTGTTGTTTGTTAGTTTGTTTGTTTTAAAGAAGATATTTTTCTTCTGGTTTATGAATTATATCTTCAGGTTGTGCAAACTGGCGTAGTGAAGTAGAAATCAAATGTTCATGATGAAAGAACTAATTTTCAGTGTCCTTATATGCCTCAGTAATGTGGAAGTGCTTACTGTCTTAATACTACCAGCAGTGAGACAAAATCTATTCCTAAATATTTGAAGATTGATTGGAGCATACATTTGATATCTTGCTTCTTTATGTTTTTGTCCTTTAAATTCCTTCCTTTCATGCCCCCTATTGCCTTGTAAAGCCCTCAATAGGTTGTTTTGGCCCAAAGGCTTTTCAGGACCAACTGTTTTTATAAATAATGCAGTTAGCCTAGCTTCATTCTTCGCGGATTCTTTTTTTATCAAAAGGAGAAAGCATCTCTGTGGAGTCATTTATGCTTATTTTATGCTAGAATGCTGCTATCATTTCTGTTCTTTGTGATGCCTTGGGTATACTTTTTATACTAAAAATAATTACTACCAAATGTCTTCACCTCTAACAGTGGAGTACTAACAAAACTGTTCTTTTTAAAAAGCTGTCTGTAGCGTCGGTATGTCGAGTGGTGGTGTAATGTGCAATTTGTCTATATTGCTAAAATTAATTGATCAGCCAGATCTGACTTTTGTTAGTCAAGAGTACCCAGGAACCCTGTGTACATTTGCAAGTTACGGTAAAGCAGTGCACTTCTCTAAGCTGCTTTTTAACTGTGTCTTCTATTGCAGCTCACAGATGTTGTTCCCTGGGTGTGATGTAGTGCATCACAGGAGACAGTCCTATTAAATTTAACTTTGTAGTAATAGATGCTTTCAAATTAAATCCATGGCAACGATGGATATAACCGCTGCTCACTTTAAATACAAAACAAGTTTAACACTGACCGGAGGATCATTTGAAGGTTGAAACTTTGGTCTCTGCTTATTTATTATTTCAAACAGTCTGGGTTGTTGAAGTGGAAAAAAAAAAAGAAAACCACCAAACCAAAAACGGCTTGAATCCTGCCTAATGAAAAAAATCTTTTGACATTTTTTTCCTAGCAAAAGTCCTTACAGCAAAGTGAGAATAACCAAAAATTTTAAAGCTCTTGCCACTTGATCTCGATGTATAGCATCTGCAAAAGAATAAGACCCTGTTGTTTGAATAAGAGTAATTTTTGTCAACTTTCTCTAATATAAACCTCATGACACTTGGTTAAGGTCTGTTATACAATGTTCCCTTGACTAAGATTCATTGCACTGGGGTGTGAAATAAAATAGTGTTGGCAGTCACTCACTGCCAGGACCCCTGGTGCCATTAAGTTCATGCCAACAGGAAAAAGCTTTTTGCCAGCCTCATTTGTGCTTGGAAATTTTATCATGCAGCATAAAGTATAATTCAGACACCTTGTTTACTGTATCTAATGTGCTTAGGGTTTGGGGCCTGTCCTTAACCTATTGGTTTCTATAATCCAAAATTAGATGAGGCCCTTAGAGATATGGTTTAGTGATAGACTTGGCAGTCCTGGGACTGAAAAGGTCTTTTTCAAAGTAGTTGGTTCTGTGATTAGTACACTTCTGCCTTCAAGGTAAGGAGCTCAGTTCATTGTCAAGGAGTTAAATACTTCTTTCATGGATGCCACCTTGTGGACTTGCTCTGGCTTCATGGCTACTCACTGCTGTGATACTCTGTCTGGTACCATTTAGGTTTTTAAAAAAAACAATGAGAGAATTGTTGCCTTAGGATGCTAAAGTGCACAGAAGCAGAAGCTTTGTTTCATATTTAAGACATGTGAGCCTTTGTAGCCCATCTTTGGGATGTTAAATGCTCTCTGCAGGCTCTTTATAGGATGCTTAATAAGGTGGTGGTGAGGAAATCAGTTGTTTATGCTTTCTGCCAGGTGTTTACGCAGCATAATGCGGTGGAGTGTAGGCATGGATTAGACTGTAGCAAAGGTGCATCTCATCTAATATATTAGCAGACAATAATCAGTAGCAAATGCTTAGGGAATATTATAAGGGACAGAGTAAGCATACACTGTTTTCCCTGAATACTCTTCTAGCCTCTAGTAACTCAAGGCTTTTTTCTGCTCTAGAAGCATTTTCTCGTGGAGGTAGCTTTGAATGAGGAAGGCTGTGCCCTGGAAACAGCAGTTGGATTAGCCAGCGCACTTTGGAAAAGGGATAGTTCAACCTGAGGTGGTGTAAGGGTCTCTGTTCCTGATGAAGGTTTCTGCTTTTGCTGTGGGAAGGGCTCTAACGTGCACATGGAGTTTTGTGTTCTTCTCCAGCTTTCTGGCCCAAAATGTTAAGATAAGAAATATGTACTTGTTTAATATAGGAAGTTTATGCTTGTTTAATGGGTGGTTAGCTGATTTGTTGGCATCTAACTGTCCTGGCAGTAGAGGTCAAACCTCCAAGAGAAGGTTGGATGGATGGATGGGTTTGTGAACCATTAGAGCTGTGCCAAGAAGAGCTATTCATTCATGAATCAAGAGTCATGAGCTACGCTCATCTATTCTAGATAGCTTTGCAAACTTCTCTGTGAATTGGCTTGTAAACAGCATCCTGCTCTATTATTTCTGTCATGTGAATTAGGTTGTAGAGAGTTAACTCTAGGCAACCCTGCAGTATCTCAAGCAGAAGTAGCTGTTGTTTTTACCTGTAGATTTTACCTCAAATCTACCTACCTCAGAATTACACTTTTAAAGTTTGGGATTGTTTTCTTTTCAATTTTCAATCTTCTGGAGTTGCTGTCTCTTTTCTGCTGCAGTCAGGGACAAAAAGGAAACAGTGTTAGCTGTGAAGATGAAAAAAATTGCATGGAGTGCTTGGGGGTAGGCTGCTTTCATTGTATCTGTGCTGCACTTGCAATAGGTCAGAGATGGAGACAGCTGAGTTAGTTACCAGAGGTTTGCTTTCCTGTCTGAAATACCTAAACTCTAGTGCATGAGTACATGGTGACTATACTAGGCCCCTCTTCCTCAGCATATATTGCTTTAGAAATCACCAGCAAATTGTAACTGAGATTTGTAATTCTAATTCCTCTTTTTCTTGCCTTTTAAGTAGTCTTCTTTGCAGTAATAGGCAACTTTCCTTTGGCATGTCTTACCCATTATAACTGCTGTTCCCATCTGACAAACTGAAGCTGCAGAGATCATTTCATCCTGAGATAAAAGGATAAAATTTTGGATAAGAAAAATTGAAAAGAGCTGTGCATATTATTCATATCAAACAAATTTTGAGTTCTATGGGTCTAAATCAATTTAGATTAAAAGCTGGATGTTGCATATATTTGTGGACTAAGAAGGAAGAAATGAATAATGAGCAGCATAGATTATTTCTTATTTGCTTCTGCTGCTGAGGTGGTTTCTTCTGGTGAAGATGATCTCTTTGAAATTCATGGTTTTTAGGGGACAAAAAAGGAGCTGCTTGCTGTCTCATCTGAACAGCAACTGCTGTCACTTTATAGTGCAGCAGGAATACAAGTAAGGGACATGTGATTAACAGTTTAAGTAGTACTGTGCTTTTCTGTAAGGCTGATCCTCAAGTTGAGGATATCTAACATACCCCTTCACCAGCACAAAGCCTGCAAGGTGCTAACATCTCTTCATCTGAGAGGTGCACGTTTATCAAAACCCTCAGGTCTCTGGTTTAGATAATTTATTTATTTCGCTGGCTGTCGTGTGGGACATGTCAAAATATTTCAGTGTGACTGCCTTAGGTAAATATAGCAAACTGAGGAGTAGACATAAGAGGGGAAACAGAATGCTGGGGAAAAAGGTGTCCTTGATACGGAGAGTTTCTCTGAAGGAGAGAAGACGCTGAAATACACTTAAATAAATAAAAGGCTTCAGTTTGTTCTTACTTCGGTGACAAGAGAAATGGTGGATGAGGGTGTTTGCATGAAAACATTCACCATGTTTTATATTTAAATTACAATCTCATTTCTTCTATATGATGACTAAGGCTCCTCAGGGTTTTTAAGATGACTCAAAGTCAGGAGATGAACGGGAAAATTGCAATTGTACTAACTACATGGAAATGAGCAGATAGAAGTGTTCTCTGGAAGAAAGCATTTTTGAGTATGGAAGTTATATCTGTAAAGCACAGGTTATGCGTGCTTTGCTCCTTGCATGTCACATGTGAATGGTGTAGGATGTATTTGCTATGCAGTATGCAGACTCTATGCAAGCGGTTCAGTAAGTAAATAGCAATATTGTACAGGAACTCTTATGTACTCCAGGGGAATGCCAGTGAGGGGGAGTGCTACTATGCCAGCATGTGATAAATCAAGAGGTGTTGGGATTGGTGTGTTGTACTGAAGAGATTCTAGTAGGTGCAGCTAGCACGGGGGAGTCACCTTTCTGATGCACTGGAACAGAGACTGCAAGGCACAGCACTGTCAGAGTGTTTGTGCTTTTTCTTTTTCTTTGAAAAATTGCATTTTCCTGCCTCTTAATGATGTGCCTTTGAAATGCTTGAAACGATGTCGGTTTAAAGTTGCGAAATTTCACATTGAAGATAATTTTTTTTTTTTGGTAGGTTTATAAGATTTCGCCCAAATTTGCTTTCCTGGTGACATCAGGTCCTTTTGTTTACACGGCAGTAGCTGTAATAAATGTGCTTATGAACAGCAGTCTTCTTCGTAGTGAGGCCCCCATGATCCTCTCATTGCATCCTTCTTTCACTGTGCCAGATAACAGATTCCAAGTTCAGACAGGTGAGTTCTTATCTACATGAAGAGGAGGAGAAGTAGTTTTGTATTGATTCACACTTGGTCACCTGTTACTAAGTATGCAAGGTTGAGTCAAAACCTGTGTTCTACTGGTGTGAATCTTAACTACTCTACAATGCTTGAGTTAAGTTTCAAATTATGTTTATATTAAATGCTACAATGGGTATTTTGTCACTAATATATTTAAGTAATCTAATTACTGCTGCAACAGATATTAATGAGTAGAGAATTTACTGCACCAACACAGAATGTTTTTACCCAGTGTTTTACTGAATATGTGCTGAATTTCATGAAGAAGTTGTAGCCTTTTGGGTTCTCTTGCTCATTTTGTTCTCCCTCATGGAAGTACTTGTCTATCGGAATAATGTGTACCCTTTGCCTTCAGTGCTTCAGTTTGTGCCTCGGAATGTGGATGTTGGGTTCTGCAATTTTAGCCAGCGCATTGAGAAAGGGCTGAAGATGGCATTCATGGAGGTGAGCAGGCACCAGGAGTTCTACAATTTAACTGTGCAGGTAAGATTAGCACATTTTGTGTCTGTTCCTTCTTTCTCCTCACCTTTCGTTGTCTTGTGTTTCATCCAGCCAGTAATATGACGTAGGTTCTCATTGGCTACCAGTTGCCATCTAGATGATGGAGAACTGTGAGGCTTTGTCATGAAGTCAAGGGTATTTTCTCCCTACAAAATAATATGGCATATATTCCTTTGGTTTCAAGCTTTTTGAAAAACTTATAAATCATCATCTTACATATCCAAATGCATTATTAAATATAATAGGGTTTATAGTTTTTCATATAAATGCTGCTTCAACTCTTATCAAAGTAATTTCTATCCTGTTTTACTGTTACAGAATTAGGGTGTGGTTAGAATGTTTTTGTTGGAAGATAACTTTTGGGTCTCATTGCTGCTCGTGGAACTGTAGTAGGGAATATAGGAGTTACATGCACTCTGCTATTGTGTGAACAAACATGCTAGTTGCTTCTGAGGTCTAGAAATACTTGCAGCAGTATGTCAGTGGCAGCTGGTACTGGAACTACATATATGAAAATATACAATTTATGTGCTAGGCACTGAATCACATATTAGAACTTAAAACTCCCTGGAAAACTGGTAATTCACCTTAACGACACCAATTCTCTCTTCTCTTGAATTCTTTAATTTAATCTAGATTTGTTGTAATACCAGAATTGGTAAAAATTTTATTGTGTTATTTAACTGGCACCATAATTCCCCATCTGTGGTGCCCTAAAATAAAATAATGGAAGGAAAAATAGCATGAACTTTACAGTACCTGAAGTGCTAACTATATAGTACCTATAGTAAAGTCCTCAGAAGTGAGCAACTTAATGACACAGCGTGACTGGGTAGACTGAAGACAGAGACCAAAAAACAATTTCTTGGACTATCCACTGAGCAAACTTTTATTTTAAATACTGCTTCACTCTCTGGAAAAAGTTTGTCTAGAAAAAGTTTGGCACCAAAACCACAAAATCAGGCTTCTAACCAGAGTTAGGTCTAAGCATGCACAGTGCTGGAGGTTTTGACCAAGAAAACATCCATTTCAGAATGTTTCTTTACCATGGTCTCTTCCTGTCTGTTCCATGCAGTTTGTTATTTCTTTATTGGCAGACTTTTTCTGGCTGTTTCTCTATGTGGGTTTTTTTTTTTGTCATTTTCTGGACTGTATCTTTCAGATCATTCTGGATTATAACCGCCCTTAAAGAATAACACTTAGAAGATTTTACATGTAACTTTGCCTCATGTGAGGCTCAGCAAGCTGAATCAATCTGGAGCAGATGTTCCTCTGTTTTGTTGTGAATTGTCCCACTTTCCTAGTAGGGGAAAAAGTTGGAATTCAAATGCTGACCCTGCTTCTATCTTGTCTTTTCAGATACTGAATATAACTCTGAGCAGGCCTGGGGTAGCATTTCGGCAAGGCCCTGTGAACATTGTTTTTGCCATTCGAGATAAGTATGGTTTTCTAAATGGGTCTGAAGTCAGTGAGCAGCTAAGAAACTTGTCTGTAGTGGAATTCAGCTTCTATCTGGGCTTTCCTGTGCAGCAAATCGCTGAACGTGAGTACTTGCTCTTTGCCAAGACTGCAAAAATACATTTTTTAGTATTTTTTCCTCTCTACAATTTTGAAGTGATTTTGTGCATAAGTAATAATGCAGCTTCAAATACCTGACTCTTATCATGAATTCTGCAGAGTAAATCTGTGCCCCTCTCTGCTCACATACTGCATATCAGTGTCATAGCAGCTTGTGGGTTTTGTCATCATCCTTTCCTGTTGCTCTGGGTCAGATGTACTTAACCTTGCTTCATTAGTCCATTGGGTTTAGTCCAGATTAAAAAGAAGAAAAAGAAGTCACTTCAATCAGTATTGCTATGAAGTGCAATACAAGGGGTGTCTCTGTGTTTACGTCTACAGGGGCATTTGCTACTTCTCAGCAGAATTTGCTATCTTGGGCTTTTCATTGCACTTAACTGTGGCTCTGACTTCTAGAAAACCTGGGACACTGGCAACATAGGTTTATATTTGCCCTTATAGTTACAGGGATTTATCTGTTAGTCAGCAGCAGTGCTTTTTCACGTAGTCTGTTATTTTTCAAGGTATTATCTTTTAAATGTGTCTGTCACTTCTTATGTACGATCTGAGTTGCAAGTATTTTTTTCAAGTCCATGGCCATACTCAGTTTGGATTAAAGGGAACTGCCTGCACAGCAGAATTTGTGTGACAGTTTAGGTTTGGTTGCATTTTTCGGAGACCTCAGTCTCACAGAATCATAGAATACTTAGGGTTGGAAAGGACCTTAACTAGATCATCTAGTTCCAACTCCTCTCATTTGTAGGTCGAGTTTCTAAACTCAACACTTATCCTTGTACACTAATGAACTGTTCATGACAGAAATAACTGATGAAGATAAACAAGATCATTAGGAAGCAGTACTGGCCTTTCCCCTCTGGTGTGCATTACTGTTAACTCAGTCCATTAATTCCCTATTTCTCCTATGTCACTGTGCTTCCCAATGCAGATTTTTAATTTTCAGAGTTATTTTTGTGAGCTATATAGGTGCGTAGCATCTGACACAGTGTTCTTTGCTATACAGTTAAGCATCCAGTGGAAAATAGGGCTTAATGGTACCTGCTGTTCATTATACAGCTGTTTAGTAGTATGTCAGTGAGAATGCCCTAAAGAGTGGTTGTCAGCAGAAATTGTTCTCCCGAGTGTACAGCCACAGAATGCATCTTTAACTGTATGTAAGATGATTGCACAGGTTACTTTCCTATAAGTGGCTAATTTTTAGAAACTTTATTTTTCATAATTTCTGAACCCTCTGCTCCGTAATAAATTAAAAACTATTTCTACTCTCATTTGGTCTCACATAAACTGTACCTGTGCAGTGGTAGCTGTATTTAACTGAGCCAAGACCAAAAGCCTTGAGAATCCCAGTCCATAGATGACTACCATTTCTTTTTTCCCTTTGTGAAGCCACAGAACTTCTCAGGTTGCAGGCTGTGGTATTTGTCTCTCACTAAATTCAAATTAACTGTTGCTGTTGCATCGATTGCTTGAAAGCTATTTCTCTTTACTCTGTCATCTCTTTTGTACCTTTGCCCTAGAGTTTAGCTTTTAGACTCTTGAGTAATATTTTTAGTGTTGTAGAGCCTTTTTTTTCTTTTTCCTGTGATGTGCACACATCTGGTCCTACAGGGGTTTTTTGTGCACATATTCTGGAGTGATATTTGTAGTGAATTTTAAGGTTGCCCTTTGCCGAAAATCCATCTTCTGGATTGTGCAGTGGAGCTACCGTGCAATTAAATGATAACAGAATTGCTACTAAGGCTGGTATATTCTGAAAGACAGGCTGGTCATAGGGGAAAAATATTCCTATTAAACATGCATGTACCCTGTTCTCCTTATTTTCCTTTCCTGATAGTACTTAGGAAATTTGAAGGTAATTATTTCAGTGCTCACAGCAGGAGCTCTCCCTGTGTTATCTGCATGCTCATAGTGCCTGGCCAGTGGGACTGATTTCAAGCCAGTGCCGGTGAAGCTCGGTGATAGCTCACGTGTTAATGAGAAGGCTGTGCAAAGTAGAATAAGTGAAAAGATCAGGCAGTGCCTTTGGAAAAAAAAAGCCCCATTTGGATTTCTTCTCCTTTCCTGACTCCTCTGAGGATTTGCGGAGAGGTAGAGTAGATTTTGGCTCTTGCAGCCTGGCACATTTATCCTCTATTAGTACACTGGCATATCTAAGCCTGTAGGTAAGTTATTCTATAACTTTGTTTCTGAAGCTTCAGGAGTTGTTTCTTTATTCCTGCTGACGATTTTCAACAAGTACACCAACAGTGTGGTAATTTCGTTCCTTCAGATTCCAGCACAAGCATCCAGGCTTCAAATGCAGAATTATTTTTCCTCTCCTCAGATCCACCCAATCTCCCAAACAATACCAAATCTCAAATCCTCAAGCAGACCTTTGGTGTAGGAAGGCAGAGTTACTCATCAGTGGTGACTTCTGTGAGGGTGGTGAGACCTTGGCACAGGCTGCCTGGGGAAGTTGTGTCTGCCCCATCCCTGGCAGTGTTCAAAGCCAGGTTGGACAGGGCTTTGAGCAACATTTTCAAAACATTTAATGTCATATTAAAAGAAATGAAAATAATAAATTGAAATAAATACATAAAATTTCAATTTAGTAATTGAGAATTTTTAGAAATTGAGATCTTCCCGACGTTTGCAGTGAGGCTTTGGTGCCCAGGGAACAACTTGTCAGCATTTGGCTTGCTTGTTGCTAGAGGAACTCAAATTTAAAGTAGATTGTGCCCACCGCAGGACAGCTCATTTTGATTTGAACTTGTCTAGTTTGGTCTCAATAATGCGTCAGGGTGTTTGTAGTCAGTGTTTTGGAATACTAGACATGGTGCCATTTGATAAGTGAGCAAAGTGGGAGTGCAGTGTCTTAGCTTGTTAGAGCCATGGGGTCTATGAGCAGCACAATAATGAATGTAGTTCATAGGCATTTATAACTAAGGCAACCACACTCAGTTATTTATAACTGTTTCTACATTTTTTTTCACTGTTGATGTATTTTGAGCCTAAGGATTTTCGCTCTTCAGTATTCAGAGCCAGAAATCACATCCAAAGGCCCAGCAGCATTGGGCAGATCCTTCTTGAGACATTATTCAGCAGTCTGTTGAGGATGACCAACAGCGAGACCCACTTAGGCAGGAAGATGCCTTAATGATTTTGTTTTCTAAACCCTGAACTCTGCATTCATGCTCTCCTTTTGTCTACAGAGCAGTTGTAGCAGGAAAGGTGTTGTGAAGATCTTCCTTAGATAGGTAGCCTCTTTGCTCTGTGCAAATTAATATGCAGCCCTCTGCTTTTCAGTGTGATTTTTTTTGGGGGGGGGAATTTTGGATCTTTGCATATTTACATGTAAACAATTCATGTATGTTATTGTTTATATGTAAATATGTAATGTTCCATGCTGTACTCTTCTATGCCATCTGTGCCTTAGTTACCAGGCATGCTAACAGTTAATACTTTTGGTGGTGACTTTCTCTTTTTTCCCCCTTGAGGGATCTGTATATAATTTTGTAAATTTTCCAGTCTGCATCTGAAAAAAAATAAATTATATGTAGGTGAGCTGAGCTGTCGGGGGTTGAAATTGACTTGTACTAAGGAAAAGATACTTGTGTAATATCACTGTATTTCAACACTGTTAAGTGAAGTGAGGCATTGCCATCAGTATCCCAAATATGAGCCTTGTTTGAAGGAATGTATTTGTTCTCTGCTTCTTGTTCACATTTCTTTCTTCACAGAGTCCTTACATAGTTTTTTTCTTTTTTCACATAGCTAATATTACTGTGTATACTTTTAACTGTGTGGGTTCCCTGTGCAGTAAGCACATCATAGACTCATAGAATAGTTACAGGGTTGGAAAGGACCTTAAGATCATCTAGTTCCAACCCACCTGCCGTGGGCAGGGACACCTCACACTAAACCATGTCACCCAAGGCTCTGTCCAACCTGGCCTTGAGCACTGTCAGGGATGGAGCATTCATAGCTTCCCTGGGCAACCCATTCCAGTGCCTCACCACCCTCATAGTAAAGAACTTCTTCCTTATAGCTGATGTAAACCTCCCCTGTTTAAGTTTTAACCCATTACCCCTTGTCCTGTCACTACAGTCCCTAATGAAGAGTCCCTCCCCA